>PVIW01004447.1:0-132087 GCA_004026585.1 Noctilio leporinus | reverse complement strand
AACAATAATTTGGTGTTTACTACAAAATATTATATGCTATTGGTTGTTGATTTTTTTCACGTTCATTGCTTTGTCCTTTGGAATCTTAGCATTTCACACATTTCCAACTAGAAAACGACAGTTGCGCTTTTTGACATCTGAGCATTTTTTCAAGAACAACAATGCAGCAGAAGATAATACAAATAAAAGTACAGATTGTACTCAAAGCTCAGGACAAATGTACTCAGTCTCAGAGACTTTTGCGAATCAGAACACCCATGTCCCCAGTGCTTTCGCCCCCCCTGTTCTCCACAGCTGGGGAATTAAAACTGCCTGTGGACAAAACGGAATAGCAGAAAGCATAGACCAAAACTTACCATAATTGTGGTTACAACCACTGTTCTGTTCTCAATAGCTGCTGTGTCATTGCCAAGAGTGGGTACATCTTGAATCAAGACTAATTTGTCCATATCATTCCAGTAACCCACCTGCCAAACAGAGAAAATCCATGGAAACACATTTTAGAAAAGTTTTTTCAGATCCTTATCAGAACAATGAGTGATATTAATGAAAAAAAATTAAAAGGTAGATAAAAAAAGTGTTCTAAGTTTAATTTAAATTGATGATGAGTCAGTTTTCTCGATGTTAATGATACTGCCTGATTTTATATTTTGGCAACTTTACCATTTAGAATTATGGAGTAACCAAGACATTTGGAATGAGTGGCTCAAAAGGAACATGGATACTTTGTAAAATACTTAACTAATGGGGCTTTAAAGGAAATTTGGGGGGCTGTATCATGCAGACCTTTAATAGTGACAGCTACCCATTGACTGCTTGCTCTGTGACAAGCCCTGCTCTCAGTGCTTTTTAAAGATTTCATTTATTTTCAGAGAGAGGGAAAGAAGAGAGAGAGAGAGAGAGAGAGAAGCATCTCTTCTAGTACACACTCCTACCAGGGCTGAACCCATAACCCAGCTACGTGCCCTGACCAGGAATTGAACCTGCAACCTTTCTCTTTGCAGGACAATACCCAACCAACCTGAGCCACACTGGCAAGGCTGCTTTTAAAATATGCATCTTAAAGTTTATAAACAAAGCAAATGGAGAAGTACTACAGTTATTATCTACATTTTAGAGATGAGAATCCATATTAGAATGTTAAATAAATTTTCATAGGGTTTTATTTTAGTAAGGCCAGGATTCAAAAGTCAGGTCTGGATGACACCAAGTCCACATATACTTTGTTATTATGCTACCCAGTCTCCCAAAACGGGTATTTATTTAATACTTGCCAATATTTTCTTCTTAAATTTCTGGATGCCGTTCATAAAATGCATATATCCAATAAAATGTATGTAATAGCTCACTGGTCTGTTTTCTATTTGTTCTAATATGTTTTGGAAGTCTCTCGTGTATCCTTCAGGTTTCTTAACTGTGTTAATATTTGTGCACTTATTAAAATAGAGTAAGCATTAACATGTTAGAAAGAAGCACTATATTAGTCATAAATACTGTATATACATAACAACAATAGAGAAAATAATTTTCATTAATATGACTTGCTGTAATTCTTAGTGTGATTTGAAATTACGAGGGTATATGAATTCATCCATATTTTCAATTGTCCATATGAATTCATTTGTACCATTTAAGTTAATTTAAAAGTTAAATTTAAAAATAAGTATGCCTTTGAGACCTACTATCTCTCAATTACTACATGTACTGAAAATTTTTTTAAATACATGCCATTTGCTTCCTTTTAATTCTTTTTTGTATGGCAGTTGCATGGCATGAAAATGGGTTTTAGAGTTTCCCACTTCATTAAGATGCAGCCACCCTCCAGAACTCAGCAGTCTATTCTCTAGTAAAGATACTTTTTCTTTGTGAATGAGTTTCCACAACAGAAAAACCACAGGTCTGGGACACGTTCTGGAGAGTCATCACATGTTAGTCAGACCTTGACATTTTGCATTTAAAAACAACCTGTGGGTTGACAACTATCTACCTCCAAAAGATTAATAAGTTAGAAGAGTTGACAAATTAAAATAAACAAAAATTTACCCAACTGTGTTTATTTGCATTGTATCGATGTACAATTGTGGTTAAAAAAAAAAAAAAAAAAAAAAAAAGCCATAGCTTGTGATGTGGGACCAATTGACGGCAGATCTCATGTGGGCCCTGGACTTACTGGAAAGTAAGATGAACTGGAATGGGCAGTGATACAGGGTTCACTTCCTAAAGCAAAGAATCTGAAAGTTTGGATCCAGAACCTCACATGACATGGAGTTTCTCTCTCTAGTTGTCCATAACATTTTATAATATACCAAGAACTTTCCTCAAGATTGATCTCACTTATCCAGGTAGAAAACTAGGCATTTTTTCCCTAGAGACAGGAATTGTGTGAAAAATAGTTTTGTAATCTTCGAACAAAAATATAGGAGCATTTTAATTACTAAATTGGAAAGGAGTGTCAGAAAAATATTTGTCTTCTTTGTACTCATAAGGGTGAATTGTTCACAAATCTAATGGTAATATAATGTAACATAAACACCTGTGTATTTATGGTGGATTTTACCTGCAAGGTAGGAATGGGGTAGGGTTTGAGGAGCTATGAGGAACCCTTGTTCTACTCATGGTTTTGGGAGAACTGACTTGATAAAAAATCAAATTAAAAATATGGCTTAATTCCAACCCTAGAGAGGACCTTACTGGGTCCTGGGATTCATAATATTCCTTAGCAGTCAAGAGAGTGAGCTCTGGAGTTGGGTGAGCCATGGTTTCCGGTGTAGCTCCATATCATTCTGGCTGAATGTTCCTGAGCAGGTTACTTAGTGTCTTTTAGCCTTCCTTTTACCTTGTATAAAATTAGAAAAATGCATCTTACTTTCCAGTGGTTGTGAGGATTAAATATACAAATATACATTAATTTTCCAGTACTATGTCTAGGATATAATCTGCTTTATTAATATAATTTTTAAAGTTAAGAATTCCTACAAGGATGCAAGTTTCGTTTTGGAGTGCCTTCCTCTGAAGGTCACCGAATGACAAGAAGATCCCACCATACTTAAAAACTGGAACTTCAGCCCTGGCTGGTAGCACAGTGGATAAGGCACCGGCCTTCGAACCCAAAGGTCGCAGGTTCAATTCCCCAGCCAGGGCACATAACCAGGTTGCAAACCAAGTTTCCAGTCAGGTCTGTGGCTGGAGGCAGGTGAAACGCAACCATACATTGATGTCTCTCTCCCTCTCTGCCTCTCTCCCTTCCCCTCTTTCTAAAAAATAATGGAATAAAATCTTAAAACAAACAAACAAATAAAAAACAAACAAAAAAAAAACTGGAACTTCAGAAAGAGCTTTATGGCTTTTGCTGAATGAGACTCTCAATCTGTATTCCTGTTACAGAAGTCAGACAAGCTGATGAGTTGATTTTGATCTATTTCCAAAGATAGAGCCTTTGCTGGAAAGTGTTGGATTTAAAAGAACGATTGCTCACTTTTCAGACATCTAGCAGAGTCTCACCAGCATAGTGTTTCTCATAGCTCATTTTTTAAGGTTTAATATTCCTTACCAAAAGCCCAAGTTAATTATTACAACAGAAAACCAAAGATTGATGGATCCATATAAGTTTATAATCATATTTCTTTTAAGAGTCTTAGACAGGTGTCAACTGAGCATGAAGATGCATTGTTCCTCACCCTCCCAATTTACTCTTCCACTTTCACTTCAGAAAAACTTAATTTTTGTTAGCATTGTGGTTCGATAGGCTATGAAAAGATTCAGTACTGTAAATAGTCCACTTGAATTTCCACTAGTTACTGCCAGCTTCTGTTTTTCCATTATTTTTCCTTTTATAGAAAGGTCATTTTACTTTTTGTACTTGCTATTTGGTGAAATGTGGAGTTATGTTTTGCATTTTAGAAAGCTTCTTCTTACAGCTAATTTTGCAAGAGCTGGTGTGTGGTGGGAAGGTAGATTCTTATAGCTAATTTTACCCCTGCCCACCAGTTTATCAATGTTTCCAGAGGCATGTGGAGTATTCTGTATGATCCACAGCTAGCAGAGAAGGTAGAGTTGGTGTTCATGTGGAACCTTTTAACTTTCTTATTGGGAACAACAGTCTCTTGTGGTGGGCAGTGTCTTTATAGGAGCCCACCACACAGTTTGGCTTCCTAGCAATCATCTATCTCTTGTCCGACCAGGTAGGCTTCAGCTCACCTTGCAGTATCCATCAGCCTGAACTTAAGGAGATGCTGCAAGAGGAGGAAAACCTGGAGATGTTCTCACAGCAGCTCCAAATTTCCCTCACAACTATGCAGAAGCACACACCATGAAAGCCTGGAGCAAAGCCCAGCTTAGAATGTCTTTACCATTCCCATTTATGGCTTAATTGTCCTTCTGAAAATTGTCCTCAAGTTCTTGCCTCTGCCATTTCTACCTATTCAAACTTTAACTTTATGGCTAATGTTAAATCCCACCTTTTCCACGGAGCCTTCCTTGATTTGTTTTCCTCCAGCTGGAAATGATCTCACCCTCCTTGGGATTTTCACATGACTTGTCTTTAACTATAATATGGAACTTATTGCATTCTACGCTACTAGAAAAATAAACTCTTTTAGGATAGGATCTACATAGGCAGGGTAATAATGTAGAAAGTTTTTGGAGTCAGACATATATGAAATTATAATCTTCATTTTTCTCACTTACACATCTTGTACAAATAGCCAGGTCCTACTGGACTAAAATTTTCTCATTGTAAAAGGGAGATAATAATATAAACATTATAGGGTTGTTAGGATTAAATTACACCAAGTCTTGTGCTTGGGACACAGCAGGCTTTTCATAAACTGTAGCTATCATTATTATATTGAAGGAGGAAAGTATATTTGGGAAAGTTTCTTTTTTAAACAGCCAAGTGATGAAACAAATAAAGTTTTAGATAAATAACTTGAATATCTCTTTCCTTGAGCATCTTTGCTAATCCTAGAGAAGCAAAATGTTAAAAATTAAGTGTGTTAATAAAGGTATATAGCCAGTTACTGGGTTGGGATTGTACAGCTTCATTACATATTTTTTGGATATTGGGAAGACTGCTGATATGCCTAGTCACATTCTAAAACCAGCACAGTTACCTTCTGAAATCCAAGGAGCCATCACAGCTTCCTGAACAACCTCCCTTAACTGGAGTGTTCTAGGCATTTCTCTCCTTCTTCAGCCTAACACAAACCTTCATCATCTTTTCTTTTATTGACTCTCTTTTTTGCTTGTTTGAATGTGCTTACTTGCTTACTTCAAGAATATTCACTTGGCTGGTGACTCAGGGGATAGGTGCTGGCCCCCAAACCCAAAGGTCACTGGTTCAATTCCCAGCCAGGGCACATAACCAGGTTGCAAGCCAGGTGTCCAGCCAGGTCTGTAGCTGGAGGCAGGTGAAAGGCAACCATACATTGATATTTCTCTCTCTCTCTGCCTCTCTCCCTTCTACTCTCTCTAAAAACAATAACTAAAATCTTAAAAATATTCAGCCCACCCATTGGAAACAGTTTTCTTTGTTGTCCTCTACAGGTAATGACATGAAAGAAGCATTGGGTTTTCTTGCAGCATGAGTTTTATTTTGTGGAATTCTTTTTGCTAGGCCTTTAAAAATATATTGCTTCCATTTTTGATGAAGATATAAAGAGTGTATAAATTATATAGTTTGTTTCAGCTTTGGCACATGATCAAATATGTTATATGCCACAATACAAAAATTTATTTCAGTACACATTATCAAGAAAGTACTATTTGTAGGTACACACATTAAAAATGTAGAATAATCAATCACCTTTCACCTATAAGCCTTTAAAAATGTCCAATGCAAAGTAAGAAAAGAGTTCGAGTGGGCTCACCTTTCTAGGCCCTGTGCTCTTTAACTCAAACACGTCCATTGTGTAATTGACCCTACGGCCATAGTGGTCAAACTGAACATTCCCTGTCAGCCCTTGAATTCGGACCTATAAATGAGGATAAACAAACAATCATGTATTTATTTGCCATTTCATTTGTGGAAATCTGAACTTCATCTGCTAGATTATGACTATATATGGGTGTGAAACTACAAACTGTAAGCAACTCATTAAAACACCATGAGGTATTTGAACTACTGAGATAAAATCTGAAAAAGAATTATCAAAGAAATATATAAGCAGTTCTACTATATCCCTGGAAGACAAATATGTTTCATTTGATTTTTATATTATAAAGTTTCTATTGTATTCAGTATTCAGTTTCTATTGCATTCAATACTTCAGTATTGAAGTATTATTTATAGGAATGGAAATATGGTTTATTTATAGTGACTTTTCAGTTGTATCCATAGATCCACATGATAAATAGCCCTGATAACTCCACCAAATCATATTTCTCCATGTTAACATTAAAATGAAGATTTAAAAAGTTAAAAATATAAATACATCCTTAAAATATTCACATGTATTTTACTCCAAATTTTCTTTTTATTCATTCTTACTTAACACATTCTGAACCCCTGGCATTTTAGAACATTTAATATGTAATATTAAAAATATAAAGATATTTAACATTTGAAAACTAGTGTGAGTGTAACCATAAAAGACAATAATAAACACATTATTTAATCTATTTGCAGGGCCAGTTAAAGGCCTCCTGAGGTAGCCACCGGCAGTGTTTGTCATAGTTTCTGGGTCCCCCCCATTCCAGGTATTTCTTGAATCCCTTGTGATCAGTGAGGCCTATGTGACTCTCCAACAAATGAGGTAAACAAATGTGATGAGAATTACTCCTGAGCCAGAGTTTAATTGCCAATTTGAAATCTCTCCATAACTTGATTTTTATTTCTAACATTCAAGATGGTAGCTTCTCTGTTAGCCTGGGTCCCTAAGTGATTACACTAAGCAGTGTCCCTGTTAATCTAGTGTGTACTTGTGAGAAACATCCTTTTATGATTGTAGGCCACCAGAACTTGGGGCTGTTTGTACAGCATAACCCAGCTTATCCTGACTAAACATCTACCTAGGACATAAATACCAGTATTTTACTTAGTATTAGTTCTTAAAAATGTATCGAAAATGATAATTCTTTAATATATCAAAATAGCAATTATTATGAGGTTTCTCCAGAAAAAAGTCCAGCCACTGTTAAGATAATGAGAACAGTTGCACATCATCAATGTAACCTGGCAGCCAAGGAGAGTGGACCAGAATGTACATGCATGAATAATGACTTCCCTGTACTGGTCAGTGGGGGCAGTTGATGCCCTTGAGTAAGCATGTATACTGTGTGATTGTCACATTCAGAATGACCGAGCGACTAGAGCAATGAACCTGTATCAAATTTCAAGTTATACTTGAATGTTCCTCCCTGGAAACTATTTGGATGATTCAGAAAGCTCCAGCTATGGGTAACTGGTGATTGGCAGGTTCATCACAACAATGCTCCCACTCACGCATCACGTCTCATGCAGGGGTTTTTGGTGAAACATCAAATCACACAGGTGACATAGCCCCACTAGAGCCCACATTTAGTGCCCTGTGACTTCTGGATTTTCTCAAGACTAAAAACAACTTTGAAAGGAAAGGTTTTGACTATTGATGAGATTTGAAAAACATGATGGGGCAGCTGATGGAGATTGGGAGAAGGGTGTGAGGTACCCACTTTGAAGGGGACCGAGGTGTCATTGTCTTATGCACAATTTTTCTTGTATCTTGTATCTTCTTTAATAAATATATCTAGTTTTCATATTATGTGACTGGATACTTTCTGGATGGACCTCACAGATTATTTTCAGGTAAATTACTCTGTTTTCTTGAAAACTTCACTTAAACAGAACTATGAAATAAAGTTGAATTTAAACAAAATTACGAGTTACCTGTTTGAGTGTCCTCTCCATGTCAATTCCCTGGCCCCATGGAGCGGCAGGATTTGCCAGACAGTCCCCAGCATTGCCTCTTCTTGAAATATCAATTTTCTGCCTTCTAAGACTTCGAAAGGTTTCAGCCATCACAAGGACTCCATCATAAGTTAGAGCAGATGTGTACTAACAAAATTAAAGCAATCGTAATTGTAAACTCTTATCAACCACCATGAATAATCTGGAGGTTCTGTGTGTTTATGATATAAAGCACCAGTCTGTCTGACGCCCAGTTAAATCACTGATAACTAATTGTTTCCAGCTTCAGAAACTTCTATTCTTGCTTCATTAAAAGACCATATACCAAATCTTATGACTCTGATTGTAAAAGGAGACCATACACACTGAAAAACAGAAATTCTAATGCATATTTATCTAGCAGTTAGAAGGAGCAAGACCTTCAGGCAGCTCTTTTTGGTGCGGGAACGCTGAAGGATCTAAAGGTAAGTGCCTTGCAACCTGTTGCTGTGGTTAAGCCTGGGACCTCTCACTTCTTTCTTCTTCCAAAATGCCAGCAGGGTTCCTTGATATTTAATCTATATTTATTGATGTGATGTGTGTATCATTATTCAGTTCCTCAGAACTGTTTGCATGGGTCACTGTGCTAAATAAGAATGGGTATGGCTATATATCCATGCCTGATAACTGTGCTCTGGATAACTATAAGCCATTTCTCTATAAGTTTCCATCATAGCCCTGAATCAAAGTGGAGAAGTGAGATACAGAAGATTTGCTTTTTGATAAGCACCCACTGCTTCTCTTTGAGAAAAGATGACCATTCACAAAAAGATTACTAAGGTTAGGAGAGGAAGTGAGAAAAATCTGAGGAAACAAAACAAAACAAAACAAAACAGAACAGGGAATCCTTGTGGAATTTGAACAGAGAATTCCTAATTACCTAGAAAATATGGCACTAGTTTCCTGAAGCATGGCAGAGCATCAGCTGTCAATCATAACAAAAAGCTACATGAGCTCTTTCGAGAATCCCATATGGTCCATTCCACACAATTAGCACATTCTTTTTTATTTTATTTTATTTATTTTTAAAAAGAGTTTATTCATTGTTTTTTAGATAGCAAGGCAGGGAGGGAGGAATAAAGGGAGAGAAGCATCAATGTATGGTTGCCTTTCACCTGCCTCCAACTACAGACCTGGCTGGAGACCTGGCTTGCAACTTGGTTATGTGCCCTGACTGGGGAATTGAACCAACAATCTTCAGGTTCACAGGCTGGTGCCCATCCATTGACCCACTAGCCAAGGCTAGATGAACACATTCTAAAGTTAAACTAGCAATAGTTCTGTACTGTAAAATATGGAAGATGATCTCCACAATTTGTTGCTTGTGAATGAAAAATAACTTAAACATTGAATTGTAGAAAGTAAACTTAGGCAATATGACTATTAAGCATGGGAGCCAGCTTTCCATGAAAGAGAACTAAAGCATAGATAGCTAAAGAATACAAATTCTAAGAAAGAATCTTTCAATGGGAGAGAACCTAATTTAAAAAGCTTCATCAGAAAGATATGTGTGAGACATGTACATTCAGAGCCTTGCTACATTCTTCAAGGACAAGACAAAATAGGCTTAAGGATAGGCATTGACCCTCACAACTGAGATGGGGTGGCTGAAGGAAATTAAGGTGCTAAAACAGGGTGATAAACTGAAGATGAATACACACCTCCTCACCTGCCTAAACCAATGTATCTTTGGGTAGAGAAAAGACTTAAAATCATCTTTTGGTAAGGCAAGAAAATAAAAACAAAAAATAAAGTAGAAATTACTAAAAACACAAAACGCAAGAGAAAAATACAATGTTCATATTTTAGGACCAGGAGAAGAAAAAAAAAATGTTGCTTTTTATAATAGGGAGGAAAAACTAAGAAGAGATGGCACCAAAGAGCAAATACGCTTGCTGTGCTTTAAAGAGCCCATCCATTCTTTAGAAGCAGGGGCACTACAGAAAAAGAACAGATATCACACAGAGGGAGCAGAGCACAGTAGACACCTGCCCTGAGGAGCAAAGGCTTTTGACAGGTCATGGAGCGGGTAGAGGGAAAGAGACAGGAGTTTAAATAGCTTTACCTTTCCAAGAGATTTAATTCTTTTCCACATGTCTTATTTTGATCAAGTTCAAGAACCCCATTTTTGGACACACACACAGCTAGCTGGCATCTAGAAAATTCTTATGAAATAAACTTCATTTCTGGGCAGGGTAAGACTAGGTTTTGGCCTTGAGTTATTTACTGCTTTAACTAGTGGTTCGAATGGTGACATGAGTTTGGCTTACCAAGGTTTATGGATAACAAGGCAGAATCATAGGGCAGTAGCAATAGTATGGGCTTTGAGGAGAAAGAACTAGATGAATTCTCATAGGTTTGCTATGAGAATTCTGCTACTCATAGTTTTGTGGGAACATGGAGTATATTTTTGAGCTATGGAGAGCAAAACAGAGCAACTTCTACCCCCCAAAATATCTGTGGTAGCTTGGAGAACTCTATGAAAAATGTGCAAGACGCTGGACTACAAAGATGCATTAATAGATGGTTACTTCACAAGGCATTTATAGAAGTGAAACAATAAGTATTGGATTGGCCAAAATGTTCACTCAGTTTTCAAGTAAAAATAAAAGACAAGTTTTTCATTTTCATCAATAACTTTACGGAACAACGTAGTCACCATTTTTTCCCACTACCTGCTTCTATTTTTCAGGCAATGTCATAATTCTGTCTTCCCAAAAACTTTTTATCATTTTGAGCAAAGAACTGTTTCAGGGACTTTTTGCAGTCTTCCAGGGAGGTGATTTCTTTTTCCATTAAGACAAGTTTGTAAAGACTGAAATAAATGGAAATTGGAAGGTGTAATGCCTGGTGAATACAGCAGATGAATCAGAACGTCCCAGCAAAGCTGCATAGTTTTTTCCTGATCATCAAAGAAACATGCAGTCTTATGTTATCCTGATGGAAGGTTATGTGGTTTTCTGTTGATGGATTCCAAATGCTTTTCATTAGGTGCTACTTTCAGTTGACCCAATTGAGAGCAGGACTTGCTGGAATTAATCTTTTTGTTTTCTGGAAGGAGCTCATAATAAAGGATTTCCTTCCGATCCCATCATATACACATCACTTCCTTTGGATGAAGACTGGCTTTTTGTGTGGTTGTTGGTGGTTCATTTCCCTTGCCCATGATCTCTTGTGTTTCACATTATTGCTAAGTATCCACTTTTCTTTACCTGTCACAATTTGTTTTAAAAATGGAATGTTTTCATTACAATTAGGTACAGAATTTCATGTGGCAACATGGTCAAGGTTTTTTTCACTTAATTGCAGAACCCAAACATCAAATGTTTAACGTAACCAAACTGGTGCAAATGATTTTCAATGCTTGATTTGGATATTGAATATGTCAGCTATCTCTCATGTAGTATAACATCGATTGTTCTCAATTAATGTCTCAATTTGATCACTATCAACTTCAATTGGTTTACCTGACCATGGAGCATCATTCATGGAGAAATCTCCAGCACAGAACTTCACAAACCACTTTTTAACACATTTGGTCAGTCACAGCACCTTCTCCGCACATTGCACAAATTGTTTTCGGCTTTTCAGTTGCATTTGTTGCTTTTTTCCTTCCATTTTTAATATTAAAATGGCTACACAAAAATTCACCATTTTTGATAAGTTTTTTTTTTAATGCATGCTGATATGACAGCTGTCACAACACAATTTAACAACATTGTTAAGGACAACTAAAACTATTAGAGCCATCTTACAGAAAAAGAACAAATGAACATTTTGGTCAACTCAATAGATAAATAATTATGGTGAGTCCTTGGTGAGAAATGCATCATCAAATATCAGGGTGATTGCAAAGAAGACAGGGCGCATATTTACTGGAGGACTAAGAAAAGGCTTCATGGAGAAGGTGAACTCGAGATAAAGGCTTGGTTGGGCAGGTGGAAATGAATGTGGATGACAGCTGGGGTGGAGCAAGAGCATAGGAACTGATAAAAAGTGGAAAAATTTAGGACAGTTAATTTTTTTCTGGCTAGAAATGGAGCAAAGGGGCATACAACTGAGAAGACTTGTGAGGCATATATTGTGAAAAATCTTTATTTCAAAAGATTTCTTTTAAAGCATGGCATGACAAGATCAGAAATTGTGCTTTAAATCCTGATTGAGACTAAAAAAAAAAAGGTAGTATAATTTAATTAAGTACAAGTGATTCTCATTATTCATAGATTTCATATTTGCAACTTTGCCTACTTGCTAAACTTTGTGATCCCCAAATCAATCATCACAACAGGTCACTTGCAGGTGTGTGTAGTGTGGTGAAAACTTGAGTTAAATAGCACACACATTTCCAGCTGCAGTCAGGCAAGGTGACACTGCCTTCCGGTTTCAGCTGTTACACGGTAAACAAGCGTCCTTGGGTGACCTGCTTACTGCCAGGTTTCTCACAGTTTTGTACTTTTTTGCTAATGATTTCACTGTTTAGAGTAGTGCTGAAGTTCTAGCCGGAGTTCCTTAGTGCAGGAAGGCAGGGGAGTGCTTTATGGATAAATACTTGTTAAGGAAGCTTTGTTCAGGCATGAGTGACAGCACTGTTGGCCATGAAATCAATGTTAATGAATCAACAGTGTATTAAATAAGGCATTTTAAAAACCATATGTTATATGGTGATCAGTTGACAAAAATGTTGTGACCAGGAATCTAACCTTATCCCCTGGGGACAATGGTTCAATGTCCATTCCTTCAGTCTTCACCACAACTTTATAGAACATAATTACTGTGAATGATGAGAACTGTCTGTGTACACAGGGTTTGGCAACATGTAGGCTTATAGTTGTGAGTACATGAAACAGTATTTTCTTGTACTATTTATTAATCATTGTACTTTTCATATGAACAACAGTAAACCTACTTTTGCTCCCCTGTATTTATTAAATGGGCACTGAGTACCTGAGCTGTCAAAGATGAGAAAATTATATATATTTGTATTAATAAACAATAAAAAGTTCCCCAAGCAGTGGTATACTAGTCTAGTTATGGGTTTGCAAGTAGGATACACTGGGGAGGGCTAAAGGCAAGGAAGGGCTACTGATACCAATGTGAACAGGTGAGAGGACATAGTAGACTCTATATATTATCACTGAAATAAAAAATAGTCACAAAGAACTAGAAAACTATACTAAGAAGTTCGAAGCTCATTCTAGTTACTAAAGGTCAAAGGGTAACAAAAACTTGAACAGATGGGTTACAGAAGAACTGTGTACATAAATAAGAGTCTGATAATACAAGGTGTGAGGAAGGAAGAAATGATACTGTCTTGTGAGGAAGTAGTCTCAGACTGATGATAGAATGAGGGGAGTAGACGAGAGGGATAGATGAGAACCAGCCATCTAGATTAAAAATGTATTCAAAAGGAAGTTTTACATTCTTCTCTTTATGCATTATCACAATATAATTGAGCTTTTGGCATGATTTATCTCTGAATCTACTGAAAGACGATAGAGAAACTAAAGGACTTCTCAAGTTTCTTTTCATTCTTAAGATGATTTGCATCTTGAAAAAAATGTTTGGCTTTTGTATGTTTTTATACATGTTATCTAAGCATGCAAATTAGATGAACAGATAATGCACTTGTCTGAGACTTGGGAAGCCCATGATTTGATCCTGGGGATTCCGCAAATCCAGTTCTAGACTCAAGGATAGCCATTTAATATCTTGCATTTATTACTCTATGAAACCAAAGGGTTGGATTACAGTTCTTGACACATAGTGGATACTTAAGAAATGCTTTGTTTTAAAATTCCATTCTATAAAGTAGTAAAGACAATATAATTAGACAAATTCTTATATTGCAAAAGAGAAATTACATAGCTAATAAGGGAGGAAAAAATGAGACTCTGTACCACTAGATTGCAGTTTTCTGGGCTCAAATTTCTGAATTCTCTTTGAAAGCTTTTTACTAGAATACATTGTCAGTGAGAGATTAGTAATGATGACTTATTATGTAGGAAGTCAAAATCACTAAGATGGGGTTAAGAAACATTATGCCATTATTTACACAATATTCAAAGAAGTCATCTATTTTTTCAGGTGAGAAAAAAATGTGCTTATGGTCATAAATTTACTAGCTTCTTTTGCAGACACCAGTAACATACTCCTGCAATGTCTGTTGAAAAAAAAATTAAACAACCTGGCCTTTTACTATTCATCTGAAAGATAAAACTTTGAGAAGCTTGCACATTTTATATTTGACTCATTTCTTAATTTATATACTCATTTAAATCACTTTGAAAATACAGCTTTTTTCCCCTTGGTAGTGTAGTTACCAATGTTATTCAAATTTGAAATGTTTAGTTAACAAAGAAATTTTAAAAGCTTACTACATCTTCCATAGAAATTCATGTATAAATAATAATAATAATAATAATAATAGTAAACTGCTTGAGGTAATATCTATCAATTCTCTTAAATATAGACATTTAGAAATTATTAATGGCTAGTGCAACAGTGATAGTAACAAAATGCTTCTGCTTGTGACACAATGTCTCACAAAATATTGTTAGGAACACTGCATCATGAACTTTATACCTTCAATGATCAAAATACTAAACATGCATAAATACCTTTGGAGGAGTCTCAGATCCTGGATACTCTCTCTGATCAAGTTTCTTCCAGCGGTCCATTAGTTTGGTTACTATAGGTGTATTAAAATCTACCAACTGAAATCCTGTAACATTGGCTCCACCATGTATAAATCTCTCAAGAGAAATATCCTTGAATCCCTATAAAAATTAATGCAATAGTTTGTTAAGTTTAGTTCATTATTATAAATTTTAGCTCTTCAATGGTAACATAAATTAACAACCAATGTATATAAAACTAGATTTCTAATAAAGTGATGATTGGAAACAGGTGGAAGATCCAATTATGTCAATTTAGCTATTAAATTCTGTCCTTCAAAGTCTAATACATGAGAAAAGGACATAAGTGTTCTTCAGTTTAACTTAACAAGTATTTCTTAAAATCCTCTGAATGTCTTTTTTTATGAGCAATGAGGATGGAATATAGGAGATGAATATGATACCATCAAAAAGCCTCCAGCCTTGGCTGGTGGCACAGTGGATAGGGCACAGGTCTGTGAACCCTAAGGTCTCTGGTTTGATTCCCCAGCCAGGGCACATAACCAGGTTGCAAGCCAGATCTCCCGCCAGATCCATAGCTAGAGGCAGGTGAAAGGCAACCATACATTGATGGCTCTCTCTCTCTTTGTGCCTCTCTCCCTTCCCCTATCTCTAAAAATAATAACTAAGATATTTTTTAAAGAACAGGAAAAATATTTTTAAAAAAGTCTCCAATTGAGAACATAATGACCCTCTGGGACAGAGATGTACAAATGTGTCTTATGTGAAGAGAATATCAAGGTATCATAATACTATGAGTCCAGGGGTTCAGTTTAATGACAAAGTAGTTTAAAAGCAGACAAAGCTGATCATTTGAGCCAAGGAGGATAAAAGCTTTGGTAATTTCAGTCATTACAAAACTTATAGTCCTGGGAAATGACAATGGAAGAGAACAAGATAGGCCACTCATGGACTTGAAAAAAGATGGTGTACATTAGGTGGAATGAAGATACAGGAAGGGAAGGATATCATCTTTTTTGGTCCAGATAAAGTTAACTGAATTTTCGATAATGCTGGAAAGCTACTTTCTATCTGCCTACCTACCCATCTATCTATTATCATTTATTTAATTTGTTTTCTATCTGGTCCCCTTTTTACCCCTTTAAGGGAATATGAACTTACAAAAAGCATATTTAATACAAATTATAAAACATAAAAATTACAAGAAGAGGGCATGAAAATCATAGTAGGGAAGTGGATCCATAAAACCAAAGATACTAGATCAAAATAAAGTAAATGACACACAGGAGCATGGGGTTTTACACCTGATTTGCATTCTTTTTATTTTCTCAGAGTTAGTAAACTTTCTTTTGAAAATGTGAATTTGATTCCATTGTGTTGTGGGAACAAAGAGAAAATGTTTTCTTTTTGTTGTTGTTGTCTGTGTATGTGTGTGTGAAAATAAAGTAAGCAGCAGGAACCTTGCAGTTAAACCAGGAACCATCATCGCAGGAATCAGAGAAGAGGAAGACCTGATACTGCCCACCCTGTGAATGAATGTGTCTCAGACTCGTTTTTGAAAATTAGTGTTTTGCTTTTTTTTTTTTTTTTTTTTTTTTTTTTTTTTTTTTTTTTTTTTTTTTTTTTTTTTTTTTTTTTTTTTTTTTAATAAAGAAGTTTGCCTTACTAGTCAATACATGCACATTGCTGTTTGGCTACCTAAAAGGACATAGACCCATATAATAGCAACTTGGCTAATTTGCCATGGGAAACCCCAGGAGTGTGTATTAATAGCTAATACCAATGATGGGCTTCTTATGTATCAAGCATTTTGCTAGGTGCATTACCAAGTAAATTATCTAGTTTAGCTCTTATAACAAGGTTACAAGATATATTCTATTATAAGCCTTACCTTGTAGTTAAGGAAACCGAGGCTCAGTGGATGACAGCAAAATTATTCAAGTCCACCCAGCAAATACAATTTAGAGCCCAGATGACTCTTGAGTGTGCCTTTGTAATTCCATGCTCCGGTGTACACTTATACAAATATGTGTGTTTTAAACTTTGGTATTTTCATAACATTCTTAGGAAAGGCAGGGTAGTATAGTGTGGAACAGTCCAGGTCTAAGTCCTGCTTCAGTCACTTTCTCACGTGGGCAATGAGAATGAGAATGCCTAAATAACTAGCACATCTGGCTTGAATTCAGTAAATAATAGCTATTATTAATTAATTCATTCAACAAATATTTATTTCATGTCTATTATGCACCAGCAACTTTGATAGCTCATCAATAACATTCTCATTTCATTGAGAAAGAAGCTAGACATCAGAAAGCATATCTATGTTTTTGACATGGAGGAAAACACTGTCCATCCATCTCTAGCTAGGAAAATGTCAGCTGAGCATTTGTTTGTTTCTACAAGAATATAGGGCAAACCCTCAGGACAGCAAATGATTTCAGTTTCCCAAAAGCCACGGTGATTCAACTATTGGATTAATTGCTAATGGATGATGTTTTCATTTTCTTTCTGCAGTGGTTAAAATAAAAAGCCTGCCAAGCTTTCTTTCATAGCATTATCCCAAGCTGCATGACACAGGCAAAGCTGCAGCCTTCAGAAAAATCATCTGCTTTAAAGTCTGATAAATAATAATCCACATTTCTCTGATTCCATCCTGCTGCTATGTGAAGGTAAAGGAAAAAATATTGTCACATCTGATGATAAACTCCTCCCAGTTACGATCTAAGTGAAAGGTGGCTAACTCAGTTAACTGTAGCTATGGCTGTTTGAGTACAGATAATATTTTTCATTTCGTATAGTTTAAAATAATTTTGTATAGAAAACTGATGGGATCTAGACCATAGATTTTCAACCCATGTGCCCCCAAAAATTTTAAAACATGCAATAACTGACTAGTCAGGAGCCACTGACTTTTCCTTTAAATTGTCAAATAAAAAAAAATGACAACAGCTGACACCACCATAGACATCGAGTGTGAATGAATCAAAACTATACTTTTTCTTTTGTCAGATCAGCAAAAAGTCTAATATAATTTTTGGAGTGCCACAGAATTTTAGTCATTAGTTTTTCATCCACGAGATGAAAAAGGTTGGAAATCACTCATCTAGACTGTGGAGCAGTTTTCTCATAAACAGTTATTTCAGTGGTCATTTAGATTTCATTTTTTTACCCAGAGAATGTTATGGAACAGGAAATTCTAGGTAACATTGTAATAAAATTGTAACTCTACATTGGGGGAAGCTAAGTAACCAAGTAAACAATACCCCTATAGGGCGGCAGCAGGGAGGACATGGAAGAGGCTTCCTATTTGCTGAAATGGGTTGTTCAACAAAGCTGGCATGTCACAGTGGTTAGTGACCTCCTATGGAAAGATTGATTATCTTTCAACTTGGTTTTCTTTTTAATTTCCATTTCCTCTGAGGGAGAAGGAGGGAAAGAGGATGAATGAATTATATGCTTTCAGATAATCTGATGACTATTGATATGAGCCTATATAGATTCATTATATCATAGGTATTTAATAAACATTCATCCTTTAAATTTTATCTAACTCAGAAAACATTTGTGCCGTTTTGCATTTCAGGGTTACTGGCTATCTAAGTCACTGAGGCAGTTCTGGCGCAATTAACAGAAGGCACGTCAAGTTGAGTGAGAGAGATTCATGCTTAAAAGTTAAGTTTTCAAGAAATTGATTGAAGTATACAGTTTTGATGATCAAAGTAGTTAGCTGGTAGAGTAGGATACGCTCAATGAAGATAAGTTGAAAAGTATAAGGAACACAAAGAAAAAAGTAAAGCAATGTCTTCAAGTTAATGGACTCTTGACTAGGGTCATTGGGAACTGAGTTCTAGTCCCATTTGACACTAACCAGATGCCTAAATGTGGATAAGCCACTTTATTCTCTGTATCTTAATTTTCTTGCCTTATAAATGAGGCATAAATGGTGTGTGCATGTGTGTGTATGTCTGTGTGTGTTGTGGGGAGAGATAGGTAAGGAATAGATTTGGTTCATCTTTAATATATACCCAAAGTATTCTAGATGTAAACTGAATACACAAACACACACACACACACACACACACACACACACACACAATTCTACACATAAATACATTTAATGAGAAGAGAATTTGAACAATTTGCCTTGCTTGAGAAATAACTGTCAAGAGTCCCTCCTTGTTATTTATTGGTGGCTATATTGAAATCAACTGACTGCTGGAGGAAGAGTAAAGAAAGATCTAAATAAAAATACAAAAAATGCTTGTAAGGAGAGATCCCCCTTGAGAGTGGTGTGGAAAATGCTTAAATGAATAGTCACTTTATAAGTTATTTACTAATTTTGAATTTGTTCCTTTATTTAAATTAATTTCTTCTTTGCCATCAGATAGGACAAGATGCTTGATATGATTTCAGACTTCTTAAGTTGATTAAGACTTGTCTTATGATTTAACATATGCTCTGTTCTGGGTAATGTAACATGTGAGCTTGAGAAGAATGTATTCTGCTAATGTTGAATGGAATATTCTGTAGATGTTCTGTGGTCTAGTGAATGGTTTAAGTCTAATGTTTCCTTATTGATACCCTGTATCAATGTTATCTGTTTTGTTGAAACTCAGGTATTGCAGTTTCCTACTATTATTGTATTGCTGTTATTTTCTGTTTGCAGATTTGTTAATATTTGCTCTATATATTTAGATGCTCTGATGTTGAGTATATATTTGTGTTGTATTATTATGTAACATAAATGCTATATGCTACTGATGAATTGCATCCTTTATCATTATAAATGAACTTGTCTCTCGTTTTGGCTTAAAGGCTAATTATTTTCTGATATTAATATAGATTCTCCATCTTTCCTCAGTTTCCACTTGCATGGACTATCTTTTTTTCCTCTCCTTCACTATTAGTCTATGTGTGTCCTTAAGTCTGAAATAGTTTTTTGTATGCTGCATATAGTTTGGTCTTCTTTATTTTACCTATTCAGCCACTCTGTGTCTTTTAATTGGAGTATGTAATCCATTCACATCTGAAGTTATCGGAAGGAATGGGCTCACTAATGACATTAAAAAATTATTTTGTCCTCATCTGAGGATATCTTCTCATTGCTGACAGAGAGAGAAAAGGGGCCGGTAGAGGGGTATACAAGGTCTGCCCTGAAAGTATCGAGCCAATGCCAATATAATTAAATTTTGTGCAGCTGATACTTTTGGGACAGGCCTTAAGTATACTGTATAAAGAGAGATATGAGAGAGTAACATCTATTGGTTTTCTTCTTGTATGCGTCTTGACTTGGGATTGATCTTGCAACCTGGGTATGTGTCCTGACCAGGAATTGAATCAATGACCTTTCCGTCTATGGATCTATGCTGCAATCAACTGAGCCACAATAGCCAAGCCACTATTGACATTTTGTTATTTTTTTTCAGTTGATTCATAAATTCTTTATACCTTTCCTCCTCTCTTGCTCTCTTGTTGTTTTTATTTGTGTGTGTGTGTGAGATTTGATGATTTTATGCAGTGGTATGTTTTGATTTCTTACACTTCATCTTTTGTGTTCTACTATTGGTTTTTGCTTTGTGGATACAATGAGACTTACATAAAACATCTTATAATAGTTTAAGTTTATAACAACTAAACATTGAACACATACAGAAGTTCTATAATTTTAAACATTCCCTCCTTCATTTTATGTTTTTGATTGATAATTTACATCTTTTCATATTGTGTATCCATTTAGAAATTATTGTAGCTATCATTCTTTTAAGTGCTTTTGTCTTTTAACCTTTTAACTAGAATTAGAGGTAATTTACCCATCACCATTACAATATTGGAATATTCTGTATTTGTTTGTATATATATTTACCTTTACCTGTGGGTTTTATACTTTTGCATTTTTATATTAGTAATTTGTATCCTTTAATTTCAGCTTGAAATGTTAACATTTCTTGTAAGGTCACTCATGGTTATCAACTCGTTCAGTTTTTGTTAGTTGAGAAAACTCTTAATCTCTCAATTCTGAAAGATAATTATTTCAGGTAATGTATTCTTTGTTGGCAGTTTTTTTCTCTGTTAGCGCTTTGAATATATCAGCTCATTTTCTTCTTGTTTATAAAATTTCTGCTTAAAAATACACTGATGGTCTTGCGGTGGCTCCCTTGTACCTAACAAGTTGCTTCACTCTTGCTTATTTTAATATTCTCTTTGTTTTCATTTTATTTAATTATAATGCATCTGAGAGTATGCTTCTTTAGATTCAGCTTATTTGGTATTTTTTAGTTATTTCGGATTTGGATATGTGTTTCCCCAGTTTAGGAGATTTTTCTGCTATTATTTCTTTGAACAAATTTTCTGCCCCTTTATTTCTCTCATTTCCTTTTGGGACCTCTATAATGTGTATATTAATCCATATGATAGTATAGCATAAATTCCTTAAGTTACCTTCAATCTTTTTCATTCTGTTTTCTTTTTGCTTATCTGATTAAAATTCACTGTCTTGGCTTCAAGTTAGCTGCTATTTTCTTCACTTAATCTAGTCTGCTGAAATTTGCAGTTTAGTTACTGTGTTCTTCACCTTTGTGATTTATGTTTGGTACCTTTTTATGTGTTTTGTTTCTTGGTTGAAATTCTCGTTTTGTTTGTGTATTGCTTTCCTTACTTCAGGAAGCATCTTTATGAATGTTTTTTTTTTTTTTTTTTTTTTAAGTCTAGACTAAGCTCATCTAAGGTCATCTGTAAAACCTGTGTGATTCCTCAAACTGCCTTCTTTGTTCTTACTGGCTACTAGTATTTGAGTGTGTGCCAAGCTGTCATTGTTCCAAAAGAGAGGATCAGGTGCTTATAAGCAGAAAGAGAGGTGCAAATGACTATAAGCCTGGCCCTCAAGCAGCAGCATGTAAAGCATGTGGCCAAACACATTTAAGCAAAGATTGGAAAACGGGCATTTTACCTGTCACCTCTGCAGTACTGAGCCTTGAGGGGATAGCCTTGGCACGTACTCTCATGCATTACCTATTAAGATCTGCTCTACTGTTTGCTACCGTCCTGTGGGACTTGTGAATGCAAGGTTGGCTGGCTATCAGATTGAGTTGTCCCTTGGGCAGCACAAACAGAAGGTGAGCATGTGTACAAGCTCCTTCTAGAGACATGTTAGCAATCTGGTTTTATAATCAGAGGAAGGTAGAGGAAAGAAAATGACATAAATGCTCACCAGTTCCCTTGGGCTTCATGGAGGATCACAGCTAGCTTCTAAATGTATGAAGCTAGACCCTTAAAGATGGACTCTCAGACAGCAGATTAAATGCATATAGTCAATCTTCTAACAGAAAAAGACTGAGAGATGGGCATTTTTGCCTTGTTTCTCTATGCTGAGGTCTATTGTGATAGTCACGCCGATGGCTCCTGTGCCCATCAAGAATGACTTCTTTACTTTCTATAGTCCTGTGGGTCTTGTGGTTTCATGTTCCACTGGCTTTTAGAGGTAAATATTTTTGGAGGGCTGTGTTTCCTGAGTGGCAGTGGTGTTAAATTTATAGTCCAAACCTATACTTTTCATGGAGAAGTTGGAAGTTGGGGATTCCCTAACAATTGTATGGCACTGGACCAGGGATAAGTGTTTATGGAGGGAATGTCTCAGACTTTCCTACCCATTTCACCATGGGTACTTTTTCAGTCACCTGATGTGTAGGAGTCACTCAGGTACTTCCAAGATTTCTCTCAGAGGAACTACTCTATGTGTGGATCTGTGGAATAAACGATGTTCAGGAGTTTTCTACATCTCCACCTTGATTCCTCCATCTAAATCAGCCTCGATGAGTTAGTTAAGCAGCAGCCTTATTGACTGAATATTATGATTGTAAACTATAAGTGGAATTTAAAAAGTATGTTTATTGATTTGAAAGAGAGATGAATTGGGAGAAGAGAGAGAGAGAGAGGGAAAGTGAGAGAGAGAGAGAGAGAGAGAGAGAGAGAGAGAATCTTCAATGTGAGAGAGAAACATGAATTATTTGCCTTCCATATTCCCATATGTACCCTGACCAGAAATCAATCCCACAAACTAGGTTAGGTATGTGCCTTGACCAAGAATTGAACCTGCAACCTTTTGGTGTATGGGCTGAGACTCCAACCAACTGAGAGCCACACTAGCCAGTGCTGGAATTCTTTTCTCAACTTTATTTTCAGAATGTTTGCTACTAGTATATAGAAATGCATAATTTTTTTTATATTGACCTCATATTTTGCAGCTCTGTTAAACCCATTTATCAGTTTTATAGTTTTCATTAATTTCTTAGGATTTTCTATACCTAGACTGTTTTTTCTCAGTCTGAGTGCCTTTTATTTATTTTTCTTGTTCAACATCCCTTGTTTGAACCTTCAGCACAATGTTCAAAAGAAATGATGGGAGGGACATCCTTGTTCATTTCCTGATCTTAGTGGTAGATCATTCAGTCTTTCAATATTATGTATAAAATTAACATAATCTTTTTTTTGGTACTGAATTGACTTCATATTTAGGAATTCTATGACATAGTTCTCAAGAAATAGCTGTTGACTGGCTCAATGAAACAAAAATCACAGTCACAGTTTTTTAGTGACAAATGAATAAGTAAATAGAACCCATATTAATGAACTATATATTATAATGTATATACACACTAATTACTGGCCTAGTCATTTGTCATAATAATATCAACTACCTATGGTAAAAGCTTAGTTATTTTTAGTGAGAGTGATACAAATGGTATTTTTTTCCACTTTATATGTTGAGACTTAATCATACAGATAACTTAATATGCTACCATCTACTGAGGCTGTTTAAGACAGGCTGCAATACCCATTAGGATGTTGTAATTATTAATTCTTTCTGTTTTGATTGGTTTGGCAATGTTAGAAATTCACTCCTGGCATGACAACATGTTGACTTTTTTTCTCTCAATTCCATCGTTTAGAAAAAATAGATGTCAAAGTCCTCTATTTGCTAGAATCTCCTTGTATAATATTGTTAATGCAGACATTTTATAACATAAATTTTTTGTCTTACAGTAATTCATATTAGAATATACAAGTTTTAATATGTATATGTATTTATATTTTTATAAAATATATTAAAACATTCAGTCTATGGACTTACTAAAAGTAATGAAGATGATAAATCAAAATTTCTCAGTATTTCCATGATAAACCCTTAAGTAGCAAGATTACATTTAAGAAACACAATACAATAAGACTTTGTATTTTAATATCTTAACTCCATAGTGAAACTCAGTTCACTAGAGAAAAATTCCTGTCTCAAAGTGTGATGGCCTACTTGGCACAGGAAGAGAGTGGACCCATCTCAACCATTTTGCAGCCTTTCATTCCTTTCCTTATTTAAGGATAAGATCCTTAACAAAGAAATATGTGGTGAAATACCAAAGAGAAAAAGAAGAAAATATTCTGAACTTCTCTAATATATACCACTTTTGAGATCAAGCCCATGGGGCAGATGGTACTCAAATAAAGCAACGAGAATGGCCTTCTGCATGGTAGCTTACCGTCTACACAGCAGAGTTAACAGGAAATATGTAGTAAATCTTGTCAAGAATTTAAAAGTACTTGCCTTGGGACTTTGAGGACTTTATACTAATGCATGTATCTACTTCAATAACCAACTATATTTAATATATGAAAAGCTGACATAAATTTTAAAAAGTTGAATTACTATCAAAGCTTTCTTAAATAGTCATTTGCATCTTGTTTTTCTTAACATTCGAGAAGATGCATTACTTATTTCCAGCCTTCTTGTGATACCTCTAAGTATTGGCAATCTTTATTCATAGAGTGGTACATTTATCATTTACACAGAGAAAAGGCCATTATTTAATTTGCCAAGTGATATCATAGTAAAACAAACACTGTAATTAGTTTTAAAGGTCACTTTGGCAGATATTAAGCTAATCTTCATCAAATATATTGAATTCTAAATTAGAAATACAATGATCTCTGGAATAATAAGATTACTTTTATGTTATACAAAGCTTAGTAAGTAATATAGTGTAATCATTTATTGGAACATTATTTTCAGGCACAATTGAAATAATCTTGAATAGTTGAGAAATTCTTATAACAATAGCAAATAAAGAGTTCTTACCAAGTTTGCAATGATATAATGGTAGCCTTTAACATGCTTTCCAACACTCACAATCTGTGAAGATATAAGGAAATGAGAGAAAACTAATTTAACTTTACTGTATTTTTAAAATGTAGAATTTTAGCTAGTTTAGTGTAATTCCTTGGTGAAAAAATATTATTTTCCTAATAAAAAAGATTTATTTTAAGTAAAATAAATTTATAAGCCACATTAAAAATTAAGTGTTTAAAGTAAAAAAAAAATTCTAATTTCAATCACACTGTCAATATAAATGACCAAGTATTCACTATACCTTGTTCAAAAAACGACTATACTATAATCCCTCCAAGAAGAATGGCAATGTTATCAAACAAATTAATAGTTTACATGTTATTATAGAAAATATATTAACATAGGAAGCTTAATGATTTTGTTCCCAAAATCTTAGATATACTTAATTTACTGATAATTACAGAAATCCACGATAGACTATCATACAGTGATTTTCTATGAGTAAGGTGAATTATTATTGTGAGCAGCAAGCAATATTTTTATAAGGCCAATCTATTTTTAAAGACCTCTGCTACCACAGAATGCTTAGTTAACTTTCACCAGCATATGGATATAGCAATATTATATTATAATAAATAAAATAAGGAGAAGGCATCATCAAGATACATTTCTTTCTGCTAGATTCACTTTTTCCCTTAAGAATGTTGTTTGGAAAGTTTTTAAAAATTAGAAATGAAGAGACTTTAAGAAGAAATTATATGATAAAAAGTACAACTTTATTTCTGCACTAAAATTAAAACTCATTTTAAAACTGAGATTTTTTTAAATGAGAGAGAATTTAATGACAGTTAATAGTGAGCAGTTTTGTAACCTCATTGTATTCTCACAGTACAAGATTTTTATGTACTTTCATAATCAAAGAAAATTTTTTTATTATTTTAAGCATTTTAATATCCTTTAAAATATTTCTTTATAAATTAGTGACATACAGAAATTAGTGACATAAATTAATATGAAATACAGGAAAACCGTAAATCCATAACATATGAATTGTCCTGGGAATCACTGTTCATCTCATCTTTTCTTTTTGATCACATCTAAGACATTTTTATCTTTAAGTTCCTATAGTTTTACTACAATGAGGTTAGCAGGGAGGGAGGAAGAGAGGGAGAGAAGCATCAATGTATGGTTGCCTTTTACCTGCCTCCAGCTATGGACTTGGCTGGAGACCTGGTTTGCAACCTGGTTACATGCCCTGGTTGGGGAATTGAACCAGCGACCTTTGGCTTCTCAGGCCAGTGCCAATACACTAAGCCACCATCCAGGGCTCTTAAAGTTTTGCTTACAATATTTAGGATCTGTTGTATTTCTTGCCTATTAGAATTAACTTTTAGCATTTTTGGGATATTCTCAGCCAAAATCCCGTAAAATCCTTTCAAAAATGTTTTTCCGTGTTTACTTCTAATAGATACTGCAATATGGATATTACTGGTTTAGGGTCATTTTAGAATAATTTACACTTAGTCGACTCCTTGTACAGGTAGTAGGTTTTCTTCTGTCCTTTTGTTGGGGGCATTACCCTTCAATAGTCTGGCTTAATATAAAATCAAAGGTATAAATTTATTGCCTTGACTGAGCCCAAAGTTTCTGTTGTTGGATTAGCATTAAATTTCTATTCAGGCTACTCGATCTGACCCCTTGTTTATTCTTGTCCCTGAAAGTTTTTGTTACTTTCTTGGAAGCTCTGCTATGTGTTTGCAATGTTTTACGAAGCATTTTTACATGCTTATTTTTTGGTCAGGTTTATCTTGTCCACAATTTATCTAAAACAAATCTTCCTGACAATCTCACTGTGCAGATGATGACAAGCAATACATAAACACACAGATGGGATTACGAAGAAAATTCAGTAAAGAATCAGTTTAATTAGTCATTGTAATGTCTAAACCAAACCTGAGAGATTTATTGTGGGTTGAGTAGCCTGAAGCCCTCTTATTTTGGGGGCATCTCAGGTACCACTCCTGCAAAAGACAATTATCAAGAAACAGATGGTTGGTACTCTCAGGTGGGAAACTGCATTCTATGATTCAGTTTACTAGAGAGATTGGTACAATTTGACCTCAGCAGGGATTGTTGCCACAGAGCAATTCCTTATTTATCTCTTACTGATTCACTATAACTTTCTTTGTTGTGGCTATTTAAGCCCCTTTGCACTCTCTTCAAGCCCCAAATTCATGTTGCCTGGTCACTATTAACATGCCCAGCTTGTGATTTCTGTGTGATCTCAGACAATAACCTCTGCTTTCTTTTAAATTCACTTTAATGCGTAAACCCTCATCAATGTTAAAAAGAGGTGAAACAAGTGGAAATTCTTGCACAGGGTAATTTTGAAAAGAAATCATTGTCAGTTCTAGATTGCCTGGCAAAGAACTATAATAAATTAAAGGTTATGTAATACATATTCAAGGGGTGAGCACTTACAGAAACCACAAAAAGTGAAAGTAACAAAAATCCTGGCAGCAAAGGCCTTGCAGAGCTTGATATGCATCAGCATTCTGGGAACTGAGAGCCTCAGGGAGCAGTGCTCTGCAGATTTATTCCCCTTGCTGGTGATGCTAGAAAGAAGGCCGTTTTTGCTGAGCTAGAGCCTGCCTGGGAAAAAGCTAATGCACCGCACACATCCTTGCAAAGGCTTATTGCCTTTGGACCCTTGTCATTCTGACCTGGGGCCATAGTTTAAGGCAAGATCTTGGACCTTCTGCTGAGTATCCACCACTAGATTGAAGTTTCTTTGGAAAAAAAAAAAAAAACAATCAAATTTATACTTCATAGTAAGGTTTCCTATACCTAAAGGGTTGTTTACTTTTTGAAAAATTGTTGTGTAAAATTGATGTCATGGATGCTGTTTTACATCTTCATTCATCTCAACCAAAATGAAGACTATCTCATGTTAAAAAAAAAAAAAAGAAAAATCTGTTCGATTCCCAGCCAGGGCAACATAACCAGGTTGTAAGCCAGGTCTCCAGCCAGGTCCCCAGCTGGAGACAGGTGAAAGGCAACTATACATTGATGTTTCTCTCCCTCTCTTCCTCTCTCCCTTCCCCTTTCTCTTAAAATTGATAAATAAAATCTTTTTAAAAAATCTGAGTGACTTGAATTTGAATGCAGAAAAAACACATGCCTCCCTATATCTGATGTTACTAATTTATAAAGGGGGGAAAGAAACAGCTTGAGGTGAGTGACATGAATATAAAATAGCACTATACTTATTCAAGTGTTTTGGCTGAGTTGTCAAAGGAAAACATTGCCTAGGGTGAGGTCTGGGCTGAAATAATTAACTATGGCTTTTCATAAAGGTAGAAAAATGTAAAAATAGCAAATTGGCATTTTCATTCTTTATTTTCTTAAAAGAACCAGCATGAAACTAGACTAAGAATAATGATAGAGAGGCTGGAGTAGAGTCCTGAGTGGGTTAGGAAGGAAATACAAGTTACACTAATCATACATTTTCAAAGGAGCCCATCTTTACAAGAATAAAACACAGGGAAAGTGATTAACTGGGTCCTTTAATTATTTTTTGTTATTTGTTGTCTAGGAAATAAACAGTTATGTAAAATAACCATGGTGTTGGTCAAATGATTCAATTCTAAGATCAGGTTTATGTATATCAATAAGGTAAATGCCAGGTGGCATCACTGCAATTGTTTTATTAACAAACTATGGTATAATCAATTTTTATGACTGAGATTGGAACCTTAAATTATTTATTTATTAATTAAAATTAAATAAAAAAATGAATGAAGCTTGGTCTTGAATCAATAATCAGATTTTGTTAGTCCTTTATCACCAATGGTTTCTATAGTATTCAAGGGTCTTTTGGGATAAGAATTGATATGTATTACCAGAAATTACTATTACAAAGCTGTGATTGGTATATTGAGCACTGTCTTTAAGCTGAAGATTGAATATGAGTGAACTTTGTTTCTCATTTAACTAGATTTTATAAGTCAGCTGGAAATTCCTCCCATAGCTATCATGTTCCAGAGAATTCAGTGACATGGAGGAAACAGTACAACATATTTGGTAGTGTTAGAGACCTGATGCGTAGCCAGTGTGGGAAAGTTATTGTAATGAGGGCAGTCATTCTCACTAATCCTTGTCTTCTATAGAAATGTTAAACTCCCATATAGCCCCTGAATGCTGAATTTAAAGATGCTTCAACTTATTACAAACACCCAAGTTTTAGTTTATTTAGTTAGTTTTCTTCAGTTCTATAAAAATAAAAATATAAGGCAAGGGACTTTTGTGAACAAGCTGGGGACTTAGACTATAATCTTGCACAATAACAGAAGGACCTTTAGTTTGGAGAGTTTGTGCATAGGTGGGAGAGGAAAATAAAGAGCCTGATCCAAACAGAGCTAAGGACATTCAGTGTGAACAGAGATTTAGGGAGAAGATAGGGAATGAGAACTCTGATCAAACGTTTTAAGAGAAAGTACACATGTGCACACGTGAGTGTATACATATGTTTCATGTTTTTCTATATTTGGAGATGTTAGAAATTATAAAAGCTCCCAATTAGGACAAACTTTTTTTATTAAAAAATGTTTTATTTGCTATTTTTAGAGAGAAGGGAAAGGAGAGAGGCAGAGTGGGAGAGAGACACCCATGTGTACTTGCCTTTGACTTGCCTCCAGCTACAGACCTGGCTGGAGACCTGGCTGGAGACCTGGCTTGCAACCTGGTTATGTGCCCTCACTGAGGAATCAAACCAGCACCCTTTGGGTTCACAGGCAGGACAAACTTTTTTAGGAGAAAGGGAGAGGAAGAGAGTTGCCCAAAAAGGAATGGCTGTCTCTTAAAGTAATGATCTCTATCTCACTGGCAGTACCTTGCAGAAGCTGACTCATCACCACTACAAGATGTTGGAGTAGAGAGTTCTTGGGATTCTAGAGTCTTTCTTATACAGACTTAAAAGTTTTCTATGGCTGTATTGTCAGTCACTGTAATAGACACTGCTGGTGCCCCACCATGCATTTCTTCATACCATGTCAATGCATTCTGGCTCATGACTTCTAACAGTTAGCACTTGCATTTCTGTGACTCCAGGTTTTCTCTGAACTCTAGAGCCCACTTTGCCCTTGAGGGTGGAGTGCTGGTGGGGAGGTCAGGTGAGAAGAGTCAGGAGCTTCATGCCCTTCTCCCCAGAAACACTCAGACAATGACTGACAGGAGTTGGTATATAGATAATCTATGTCCCTTGCCCCACAGATGGGATGCTTCTGACATGTACCTTCTACAGCAGCTCCAGTCATTAGCTTACAATAATTTCAAATGAGATTAAGCCTCTTTCACACATATAGTAATTTGCTAGATAAGTTGCACCTTTTATTGACTGCATTGCTCCACTCCGCTTCAAGTATGTTCTTTAGCTAACAAATCAAATGATTACACACAAATCCTTGTCTTAAGGTCTGCTTCTTAGGGGAAACAAAATTAAGACAGTCTCCAATTTAAAAGTAATTACCAATGTGGCAGTGTAATCTATAAACAAAATTGTAAACAACACTTTTTGTTGACTAACTCTCCGAAGCTTTTCACCTCTGTAATGTAACATATCTGTGTTATATTCTGAGTCCCTGATCCCTATGTATAATCAGGAACTTAAGTTACACAAAATACTTTCATTTGGATATCTAAATTTGGCTTAACATGTTTATTCTCTTATATAGAGAAATATAAATAAGTCATATCTGTATTTAATGAATTATTTATATTCCTGAAACATGATTTTCCCTTTCACACTGTCTTATTATCTTTAAGGATACCCATGTATTGTACTGGTTTGCTACTGTTTCTTTCTTCAACTTTATTCTAAATGATAATAAAATTCCTTCAGTTTTATCCTTTCAGATCACAGATTGTAGATAAGCCTTATATATCCCTCCCACATTGAAAGCAATATGATTTGAATAAGGTTATAGAACTATAAGTGAAAAGCAAGTGTTGAAATTCCAGTATTTAATTCCCACTCATTCCATGCCACCCCATCAGGGTAACTGCCAACAGCTACTTCTGTTCTACCATACATGGTAGAACACACCTGTGTATCTCTCTCTCTGACAAGTATGGTTGTTCAAAAATTCTACATCCACAAATCCTGAATAATATTATAGTTCTCATTATGTTAAACCTGAATATCTTAGCAGGGATCCATTTTGAGTTAATAGAATTTTAATTTAGTGATTTAAAATACTTTGAAACAGGCACAAAAGAGTCTATGGAATTTCTAATTATTAACTTGAAACTCACACAGCAGCTTGAAAGAACTAGTGAGCAGCATGTTCTTCTTCAATTAAAGAGACATAAGAAGCAATATAAAAATAATTCTAATGAGATATAAGGGGAGATGTTAATCTGGTGCTTTCATTAACAAATGCATTAAATAAACACAAGCATTCAGTGATGAAAGTGAGACTTCAGCCCAGGTCTTTTGACTATAATTTTATATGTTTTGTATTGCACTCCATTGCCATCCTTAGGTCATAGCAATGTAACAGTTATCTATCTTTCTTTTTAAATATTTTTTCCTTTTTTTTTTTAAAGATTCCATGTTACTTTTTTTAGAGAGAGGGGAAGGGAGAGAGGGAGAGAGGGAGAGAGAAATATCAATGTATGGTTGCCTTTCACCTGCCTCTAGCTACAGACCTGGCTGGAAATCTGGCTTGCAACCTGGCTATGTGCCCTGGCTGGGGAATCGAACCAGCTACCTTTGGGTTCCCAGATCGACACCTTATCCACTGAGCTACCAGCCAGGGCTTCTATCTTTCATAAGAACAAATTGAATAAAAGATACTTGTGAGACTTCCATTCTTTATCACATTAGATTTTTGCTGATGCCAAACTTGTATATGAGAATAACTAGATTTCTCATAATGAAATAAAGACAGAGTTCTTTTTCCTAAAATGATTGCATGTCTGAACATCTTATTTGAATAAAAATATGCAAGGTATTCCTTATTCCATTTTGCACTAAACTGGATCTAGTGCACGAAAAATTACCAGGTAAAGTGTAACACATCCAAGTCTAGGTTTGCAAATTCTTTATACATTCATAATAAAGTTAATTATTAGTAAGGTTTAAATAGTTTGGATTCAATTTTGTACAGATTGAACTATACCAGGTATATATTTAAAATGACAGTTCAAGTATGTATACTAAGTTTAATGCCAATGCAACTCAAACAAATAGGTAATTCTATTTATGATACAAACTCAAAGTGATCAATTAATGTTTAAACTATGTACAGTATAGTTAAATACATTTTAACTGTACTAGTGTTAAATATGTTTTTTGATGTTCTCTTTGAGGACAGGGATTCTATAAGTGGTAGGATATACACTTAATTTTTATTGATCAGAATATCTTATTTCTTGAGTTGTCCCTAATTGGATATATCATCACTGAAAAGACATGTTGGGTTATTAAAAATATTTGAGGAGCCATATATTTTGGCAAATAAAATGTAAAGAGGTAACTTCAAATAAAAGTTCTGTAGCCACTTTTGCAGGGAACACTAGCTTAAATGAGGTTTAAGAGGTATATTTGCTGTAGGAATTTTTAGAAATATTAATAAGTGAAAGTACACTAAAATCCCATGAGCCAGATAGAGTGTGCGGTTCTGCAGAACAGTTTTAAAAGGTTGTTTAAGTTCATCCTTCCTATAACATTATTCTTTACTCACATCTTTCCTTAACTTTCATATGTATTTCAAACTTTAGTTGTTTTAATGGAACTTACTTATCTCTCTTCAGTGTTGATCATCTTTACTCATAGCGGAAACACAGCCTAAACCATTTGAGACATATTTAAGATAAGCTCTGTCCATATTTTTTATGATATAACCTCATTATTTTATAACTTCAGCTAGTAACTTTTGGTCATGAATTTTTAAATTTATATATTTGTAATTACATTCAATAGACAAAATTGTGATTAAATATGTAAGAAATATGGCCCCAGAGTTATTCTCTTTACTGTAACAGCAATAGAATATTTTCTTTGCACTTACATTTATGGGTTATGTCTTATTTCAAATAGTTTTTATGGGAGGCCAGGTTTCTATGAAGCTGAGTCAGAGAGAGAGGACATAGATGTAAACAGATATTCTATCTTGGTAAAGGAGTAGAAACTTTTTTAAGTAAACCCTTTATATTTGTTCAAATGATTAACTCCAAAAATCATTTAAAAAGTGAACAAATGAAAGGCTGTAACTAACAGAGAAAAGGTAGAAAAAATATGCCTCCTTCTAACAAATGAGATTCTCCTATTTGATGTTGGTATTCAATGTTTGCAAAGCAACTTTACTGGATAGGTCTTTTGTCCATATTTTTACATAGCACAGTAAACATTTTAAAACTGTTATTCACAATGACCAAGAATACTGTTAAAATTATCAAAAAAATTTTGTTTTTTGAACCCATTCTGATCTGTTAGAAGTCTCAAAAGCTTAACAAAAATAATAAGGACTATGCATACCTAAGTGCATGTTATGGTGTTTTCTAAAGTAGACATTTAATAAATGCACTTAGTAAATAACATCTCATTATTACTACTTGGAATTATATAATTATTTGTTTATTGCTTGGCTCCCTCACTAAAATATAAGCTCTGTGGGGCAGGGACTTCTACTGAGCTTACAACATTGGCTTGTAATAAGCACTGAATAAACATTTGCTGCATAGATGTCAAATAAATGAAGTTACACACTCTTCTTCATGACTCATGAAAAATAAGGTATAAAGACTAAGAGCATTTTCTCCTTTGCTCTACTACTTAGTAACCAAAGTAACCATCTTCTAGTCCATTCCTTATGTGTTGTCATCAGAATTATCTTTTTATTTATTTTTATTTTTTAAAAAGATTTTATTTATTATTTTTAGAGAGAGGGGAAGGGAGAGAGGCAGAGAGAAAGGGAAACATCGATGTATGGTTGCCTTTCACCTGCCTCCAGCTATGGACCAGGCTGGAGATCTGGCTTCCAACCTGGTTATGTTGCCCTGGCTGGGAATCGAACCAGTGACCTTTAGGTTCTCAAGCTGGTGCTTTTTCCACTGTGCCACCAGCCAGGGCAGAATTATCTTTTTAAAACACAAATTTGAGCCCTGGCTGGTGGCACAGTGGATAAGGCACCAGCTTGCGAACCCAAAGATCACTGGTTCCATTCCCAGCTAGGGCACATAACCAGGTTGTAAGCCAGGTGTCCAGCCAGGTCCATAGATGGAGGCAGGTGAAAGGCAACCAGACATTGATGTTTCTCTCCCTCTCTGCCTCTTTCCTTTCCCCTCTCTTTAAAAATAATAAATAAAATATTTAAAAACAGACACCCCTCCCTAAATTTGATAATGTTTAAAAATATCCAATAACATGTAAATGTTATGATGAATTAAATTCTACTAGGTAAAGTCTACAAGGCCCTTCAAAACCTGCCTTAAATTTGCCTTCTCATTTTCCCCGCACTTGATATCCCAACCACACCCACTTGCTTTCCCTGCATGTGCAATTTCCTCCCAGAGCTCTGCTGTGAACATGCCTTGAATTTCCTTTCCCATCTTTTCCTCTTGGGGAATTCTGACTCATTTTTCAATAATCCACTTTCATCTCTATTACACCTTCCACATTGTTCTGCATTACTTGCTTGTGGTTCTCCATTTTCCTTTACATTTGAAATTTCTTCAAGAGATACACTGAAATCGATTTAACTTTATACACAGTGTTCATGGGTATTGAATAAGTGTTTGTTGAATAAATGAGCAACTGGATGAGTGCTGTGTACATTTATAAGGAAGGAAAATAAATGGTGGGGTGGGCGGAGACAAGGAAATGTGTTTCTCTTGTGTTACTTGCAAACTATTACATTATTATATTATATTAGAATATTTGACTTTAAGTTTATAGCAAGCTACAAAAATGAACAAAAGGTTAATTACAAAAATAAAATTCAAATATACATAGCCTATTTAGAAAGTATCCAGCCATATAATATGAAAAATAGATATTTATTGAAGAAGATACAAGATATAAGAAACATTGTACATGAGAAAAAGAAGACTTAGTCCCCTTTAAAGTAGGCACCTGGGACCTCATAGTTCTCCCAGTGTCACTGTTCAAAACTCTGCAAAATATTTTTTGAAGTCACCATTAGCTGCCCTGTCATTTTTTCCTGAATCTCATCAAAGGTATGAAATCTCTTCCCTTTGAAAGGTAATTTTAGTGTTGGGAAAAGCCAGAAGTCACAGGGCAAGAAATCTGGGTTGTAGGGGGTACTGAGCAGCTGAGTGATGTGACATTTTGCCAAAAATCTCTGCACCAGATCTGATGTAAGAGTGGGCATATTGTCATGATGACGCTGCCAATCACCAGTTGCCCAGACCAGCAGCCTTCTGAATCACCCAAACAGTTTCAGAGGAATGTTAAGCTTAATGCACAATTTGATGCAGATTTGTTGCTCTGCTCAGCCATTTTGAATGCAACAGCCACATATATGGTACACATGCTCACTCAATGGCATCTGCTGCCCCTACTGACCTGTAAGTACAGTGAAATTGTCATTGTTCATGCATGTCATTCCAGTTCTCTCTCCTTGGCTGCCAGGTTACATCGATGTTGTGCAAACCATTCTCTTATGTTAACAATGGCTCAACTTTTCCCCAACAGACCACTACACACACACACACACACACACACGCACACACACGCACACAATAGATGTATATGTACATAGATATACTAGGTCTGTCCCGAAAGTGTTGAGCAATGTTAATATAATTAAAACAGTTTGCATGGCCAATACTTTGCAGACAGATATCACACGTACTTTGGTTTTAAAGGAAGAACAAATGGCAAGTACAAAGACAATTTAAACCTGACTTTGCAAGAATAAACAATCATGTGTTATATATGAACCTTCAAAAAATAAATTTCCTATGTACAATCTTGATTTTCCACTTGTCAGTAATTATGTAAAACTTACTATTATTATTATTTTTTGGTAAAAATGGCACTGATTTAATTTTATTTTATAATCTGACCTTAAACTTGGGACAAGTTATATATGAGTTCAGAGAAAATCTTGATCATTGTCAGGAAATCTTATACAATTATATGGTTAACCTTAAGGAAAGATTAGGAGTGAATTATTCATTCACTAACAGTAGCACACTCAATTACTAAACTGTTTAGTATAAACACTCTAGAATTTATAAAGTAAGATTATGTATATAATGCTTACAAGACTCAGAAAACTGTTCTCAAAGATATTGTTGAATGTTTTTCTTCCTTTTTGTTAACCTCACCACCTTATTAAACTTAAATGAGTAGCTACAAAATTCTACTGAAATAAATTATGAAGTTACACTGTTTTTTGTTTTTGTTTTCTATTTAATGAGGGCTATTACTTACCTATCTCTAAACCATAGAAGACAAGTCTATACAGCTGCCTTTTATTTAAGGCTAGAAAAGCTGATTTATTTCATATATCTAAGCTTATCAAGCAGGTTTTCCTTTATCTTTTTAAAGGAAACTGAACTTTTGAATGTTTAAGTTAACAACAATAATGACAACTATTCTAATAAGGGTTCTTGCCATATCAATGAAAACAATTTAGTTGAACACAATGAAAGGTACTTGCATTCTGACAACCATATTATTTTCTTAAAAACATCTTATATATTTTGCTTTCTTTACTTTTCCTTTTATTTTAGTGTTTTTACTTGATAAGAAAATAAAGTATAGCTGCCACCATGGTAACAGTTACTAGGAGATCATTAGAGAAGCTTTTATAACTCCTACCAATTCCATTTGCCTGAAGGTTCAGTAAAGGTAGTCCTGTTTTCTGTGAAAACAACAAACCCAGTGCATCATAATGGGATTTGCACATTCAAACCAATTCAGCTAAAAAAGAAAAAGTAAGATTAAAGAAGTGAAATTCACCTTTTAAAACATAACCTCATGTCTTTTAAGTTTCTTCTTATTTGCTGCAGCCCCTGACTGAGCCAACCTGGCTGGCTATGCGAAAGTAGCTTCAGAATGATGCAAAGGCAGCCAGCTCTGCCAGGACTGCAGTGTGGAAAATGGCTGATATGATTCCTATGCTATAATAATTTATTTGAGTGCCCCATTTGTTCCCGTTGTATCCCACTCGCTGTTGCTTTAATGTATGCAAATAAAACTCTTGTGCTTTTTCCCCCAGCCTATACAGCAAACTCTGGAAAGCCTCACTCTCCAATCATCTTTGGTGGGGGAGATACTCTGATAAGAAAGCTTCTCAGATGGTTGAGGGCTTACCCTTTGCAAGTACTGTTGATTCCCATCCCTAAAACACATTAAAAAGATATATCTCCTGCCTGTGTCTTCAGGTGAAGCTCTGTCAGACTTTCATTTACTCAACAATTATTTTGATCCCTTTTCTTATGACTGGCAATATGTTGTTAAATAATAAACATAGACCCTGTTTGGATGGCGGTAAGGCTTCAAAGGCAAAGGCAGATGGCTAAACGAAGGCAGTACAAGCAATCCCTGTTCCTGCTACCTCCAATCTCTACAGCTTCATCTTTACCCTCCTAAATTTTACCCCACAGAACTAGTCTCCACCTCCGAGCTTCTTCAGACTCCCTTGCCTTGGCAGTTTCTGTCTGGAATACCCTCAACCCTTTCCCATTCCTGGGAAAATACAGTGCATTTTTCATTTAAGTGTTTTTTCTCCAGGAAGAACTTCCGACTGCCTTGATTATATTTAGCCACCACATCGCCTGGGTTCCTGATACATTTGCTAATAATTCTGTTTTGAAATCCATCCAATTGTAATTATTTATGTTTGTTAGTTATTAGTGTAGGGGCCATGTTTTGCTCATCTTGGCACAACCATGAAGTACCTGGAATGATGTCTGGCACGTAGATATTAAGTGAATCAATAAGAAGGTAAGTGCAGAATTGTCCTGAACTGTCCTGTCTCCTGCTGTTGGCTCATTCCTACTATCAGAGCTTAATCCTTTTTGGGATGATGCAAACAATTGAAGCTATCATCTCTAATGACTGCTCCTAGCAACTGATACTCGATTCCTCTTCTCTTGCTGCTGCTTTTTGTCTCTTCTGTATCTTATCTCATACTTTGTTAAGGTTATTTATTTTGGTTTGTTTTAGTTTTAGTGGGGGGAAAGAAAGGAACTTATGACTATTAGCCCTTAACTATAATTCTCAGTTACTTCTAGATAATGAATGGCTCCACTAAATGTGGCTCATGGAGGTGGGCTCCTTAGGCCTTTGGTTGTATTTAATGCTTTATTCAGTGTCTGAGATTTTAAAACAATTTTTTGAAAGATATTATTTATTATTTTTAGAGAGAGGAGAAGGGAGAGAGGCAGAGAGGGAGAGAGACATCATTGTATGGTTGCCTTTCACCTGCTTCCAGCCACAGATCTGGCTGGAGACTTGGCTTGCAACCTGGTTATGTGCCTTGGCTGGGAATCAAACCAGGGACCTTCGGGTTCGCAGTCTGGCGCCTTATCCACTGTGCCATCAACCAGGGCCTCTGACATGTTTTTGAAAGCATATGTGGACCAGGTAGAGTTCTAGATTTAGTACAGTCTCTTATATTAGAGAATTCTGAAAATTCATAAATGCAGATTGTAGGTAAAAAGGCTTTATTTATTAATCAGCACTGACACACATTTATCAATTTGCCAAAAACCCTGTCTGAGACCTGACATGCCACTTAGGTGGTGCCAGACAGACAAAGAGGCAGCCTTGGATGAAGAGTAAATTAACCGGGGCCATGTCCACATTTCACCACCTATGTGCAAATGGCAACATCTCTGCTTGTGAGGAACTTGCTACTTTCTAACTGTGCTCCAGGGAAGGATTACTGGCTTCCTGTGGTGATACAATAAAGCTCTGAGAGGTCAATCATGGCTTTTAAGCATTTTTGATTAATTTTCAAACAGTAAGGGAAGGCCACTGGGTTTGCTAAATACTTGAGATTCACATTGTTCCTAATGAAACACAGAAGTTCTTTTTCCTGTGGTGAAAGTGAGAATATTGTTAAAAGAAGCAGCAATGAAGTTAGAGCTATGTGCAAAAGACAGTTGTCGGTATCTGTGAGGCAATTACAGAGCCACTTTTCTCTATTATTTTGATAAATGGCTATTTTGTACTATGAGGTCACTTCTTGCCATCTTCTCCTGATAACTACTTGGTTTACTTGGTTGGATTCCTTAAACACATTTATGGTGTGTCCCAGGGCCAATATAGTTCCAGTTATCTATCTAATGCCTTTGAAAACATCATCTATTCAGGGAGAACTGGCACTAGGAGCAAAGTTCCCGAGGCAATATGAGATTCTTGATCACTTTTTATGTACTATTTTTCTAAAGGAGACACTGTATTTTAGTAGGATTTGAGCAAATGGTTGTTGTTTAAAACACAATTAACTAAATGAGAGTTGTTAAGTAGAACAGAAAATGTACCCCTTGCTCATCACTTGATTATCAACAGAGCAGTGTCTGACCCAAAGGTTACTTGATTGAGGTTTCATTTTTATGCCTCATTTCAGCGTATCCCCCATGTGTAAAATTGCATATTGCCCCAGGATCAAACACAATTATCAGAAAGTCTTCTTTGCAAATGGCATTATTGACTTTCAGAGTGAGCGAGACTTCAAGATCATTTCAACCCAGTGCTCCTTATTTAAAGTAAGAAAGGAAAAATCATGTGTTAATTAATTCACTTACTTTTGAAAAATATACAATTAAAGATTTCTTACCCACTCTCAAAAACTAAAATCCTTTATCTTTTCTGGAAAAATCCTAATTTTGAGGCAGTAAGTAAACTGACCAAAGAATGAGTTAGAAGAGTACAAGCTGTCCTACTGCCCATTGTGACAACTGCATATTTCGGAGGGAGAGCTGAGTTTCATGACAGAAGGCTTTTCCTGGCAGCAGGGACACAGAAATCTAGGTGTAGGACTCTCAGGTTTTGTTCATGATGGAGTAAATTTGTGAGCAACCATTAGCTTTAAATTCTATTTTGCTCAACTAATTTTTGGTGAGAGAAATATGAAAAGTTTGTGTTTTCTTGCTAGTAGGTTGAAAATGTGAGTCAAAGTTCAGTAGTTTAGTGTTCAATTGATAAGGTATTAGAGAATCCCCAGGGACTCTTCAAGTAATCAAGTTTAAGATTTAAAATTAATAGATACGTGTGAAGAAGGCTCCCACTGGAAGCCATTTATTTTGATATGAAAACAATTTATTTGCTACTTGTTATGTTAAGCTATTATGAGCTATTCTATAAAATAATTGATATATATTTTTTAGCAAGAAAACAAGGTGAGATGAATAATGCTTTTGTTCAAAATGATTATATTAATATTAGTAAAATTTGAGATTATTCTATCAATAATTAATCAACAATTTAACAAGTACACACAAAATATTTTTTGTTGTAAGTTTCTTTTCCAAGGTTATTATTTTTTCTGCAGATGAGTAGAGCAAATGTCCCATTGGATTTAGAGAGCCAAAAATGAAATTGGTTTTAATGAAGTCTGATGCAAACAAAATGACAAAAATCTAATGTTGTAGATTTGTTATTTTTTATTGCTTTATTTTTCATTTATTTTTAAAAACTTTTTAAAAAAGATTTTATTTATTATTTTTAGAGAGAGGTGAAGGGAGATGGGCAGAGAGGGAAAGAGTCATCAATGTATGGTTGCCTTTCACCTGCCTCCAGCTACAGACCTGGCTGGACACCTGGCTTGCAACCTGGTTATGTGCCCTGGCTGGGAATTGAACCAGCGACCTTTGGGTTCACAGGCTGGTGCCTGATCCACTGTACCACCAGCCAGGGCTTTATTGCTTTATTTTTTAATTGAATATTTATTGTATTTTTTTTTTCATTAACATTTTAGTCTCCTTAACTATCTGGTAGAGATATTTACATAACTTCCTCCATTTTTTTCTATGGTGTAATTTTAGGATAGAAAAATCAATATACCTTAAACTATAATTTCAAATACTTGTTTTGAGGCTCATGTTTTGGAATATTTAAATGAGAGTATGGCTAACTGCTATTTTAAACAGCAATGCATTTATAAGCCTTTGTGATAGTATAAATGGACCTGGAGAAATTATGCTAAGTGAAATAAGCCAGTCACAGAAAGAAAAGTACCATATGATTTCACTCACATGTGGAATCTCATGAACAAACTGGACTAAAAGGAAAATGGGGACAGACTGATAGATTGAGGGCAGGATGACAGCTAATGGGGGTTAAGGTTACGGGGTGGATGGATTGAGCAGAAAGGGAAAAAAGACTTATGGACATAGAAAACTGTGTGGTGATTGCTGGGGGAAGTGGGTATAAGAAGAATAAATAGTAATGTAAAAAACACAATAGAGATTAAATTTAAAAAGAACTAATTAATTCATTAAAAATAATTTGAGCCCTGGCTGGTGTGGCTCAAATCAAAAGGTTGCAGGTTCAATTCCCAGTCAGGGCACATGCCTAAGTTGTGGGCCAGGTCCTCAGTTAGGGGTGTGTGAGAGGCAACCAATCGATGTATCTCTCACATGTGGATATTTAAAAAATAATAAATTTGGAAAACATATATGGAAGATTAAGTATTTCTCTAGTTATAGTTGTCCACTAACATATTTTATTTATTAAAAATATTTTATTCATTATTTTCAGAGAGAGGGGAAAGGAGAGAAACTACGGACCTGGCTGGAGACCTGGCTTGCAACCTGACCATGTGCCCTGGCTGGGAACCGAACCAGCGATCTTTGGGTTCACAGGCCATCACCTATCCACTGAGCCACCAACCAGGGCCTCCACTAACATATTTTGAGAGAAAATTGTGTGACCTATTTACAGTACAATTTTGAAAATTGAGAGGAATAAAAACATCAAAATGTTTTAATGCAGGTGTCCAACTTTCTAGAAATTTACTAACATACCCCCTGATCTTTATTGTATTAATTTCGCCAGGTACTGAGAGAGGGCTACTTATTTTAAAAATATTTTTCCAATCAAGATTCCTTTGTATTTTGCTTTAAAAAAATGTTATGGTTGATTCTCTAAAATTGTTTTCTGTTGTTATCTTCATTTACTTAAAATGTGGAATTACAGAGGTATTGAAATGTATCTACAAATTCCTGACAAAACCTGGATTAGCTCTTGCATTTAAATGTGTTAGGGGTAAAATTAGAAATACAAAAGTGATTTCGCTTAACAGCAACATGAAATAAAATATAGAAAGTAAAAAATGTCACTTTCAGAATCAGAAATAAACTTTTCTTACAGAGAAATTTTATAGGACAATTAAGAGTACATTATAAAGTCTCACAATACAGTAGACTTTATTATAATTTATGAGATTTATACCTGACAGGTATTTTAAAGGGACAAAGGTCTTACTTGTCTCATGATTACTATGCGGTTACAATGGAAACCTTTTAGAGTTCAGCAAGAAGAATAGAAATAGAAATAAACAGAAGAGGTAGACATTCAAGTTTTCTAAGTTCTGGGGATATAATGTATAGCATGGTGACTATAGTTGACAATACTGTATTATATACTTGAAAGTTGCTAAGAAAATAGACCTTAAATGTCCTCTGTCCTCATCCACCCAAAGAAAGTATAATTATGTGAAGCAATGAACCTGTTAAGTAATCCTACCATGGTAATCACTTCACCATATATTAGTGTATCGCATTATCACATTGTATACCATAAACCTACATAATGCTATACATAATTCATATCTCAATAAGGCTGGCAAAAATAATTTCTTTGAAATGACAAAAATAATTAAGATGTCCCATTCCCTTAGCAAGAGCTTACTTAAGGCTTATTCAAAGAGCTAATCCAAATCAGTCGGGTGTGCAGACTTTCTTCTTAGAAAACTGCTAAGCCTCCGAAATGGGTCAGTGTGCTTTTGAAGGCACTCAATTGCCTTTTCTAGACACAGTCTTTTAAGCACAGGGCTAAGTGAAGGGTCTTTCTGAGCTTTACTCAGGCTCTGAGAGGAACTTGGCACTCCAGGCAGTGCTTAGAATTGACTGCTCTTTGAGATTCATGAACAGTTATTTACAAAGCTTTGGTTGTTCAAGTCAAACAAACTCAAACTCTTGACCCAGGGAGGAGTGGGTGAGAGGAAGAATGAGAGTTTGAGTTGAGGTGGCATTCTTGGTTAAAAAAGTAAGAAAGTTGTTCCCGGATTCTGTAAATATGTATTAAAAATTCCAGATACCTTGACTAATTACAACCTTAATAATTTGAATCTCTCTCAGGCATAAACCTGAGTAATGTGCAAGTTTATAATAAATATTTTCCATATAACATAAACAAATGGTTTCAATCAAGTGGGCTTTTCTTTCCTCTTTAAAGGATAACAGAAGGTGAATACACTAACATTTCCTCCTACAACATGCTCTGGCTTAACTAGAACTGTAAAAGAAATACCACATTCTTTTTTACTTTTACCTATCACAAATTCTAATATAGCTGAGGAAGGAAACCCAAGGCATCTGCTTTAGTGTCCTTCTATAATAAGGAGAAATCTGAAACGTGTTGGTTTTGAATACTTGCATATTTGAGTTATTCTTATCAATAAACCTGCTAATTGGTAAACTAACTACTACAAATCAAATTATATATTAATTATGTAAATAGCATGCATGTAGCAAACTAACCAAAAAAACAAAACCAAAACTATGCAAAACATAAACCATCATAAACCATCATGCTACAATATTATCTAGCCAACCTAACACTATAGATGAAATGGACAAACATTTCTAGAACCACTAGATGGCATCCATTCACTATAATTTTGGCCAAACACACACAAAGCTTTATCATGATATGCAGGTTAGGAGGAAGGCAAATGCATCCATTATCTGACGATATTTTCCCATCATTTAACACAATAACAAAGATCTATTTTACTTCCTACAAAGCAAATCAACAAATATTTATTGAAAGCTTTATTCACGGTTTCTTCCTTTGTGCGGAGTGTTGGAAATCACTTTTCCTGTGGTGGTAAGATACCCACTTATCACATCTAGAAGAAAGTATGCTATGTACAGTATTCCACTTAATTTTATTTTATTTCATTACTTTACTAATTTATGTAGCTATGTTCATGTAGTTATTCTTCCAAAGGTTAGAAAAAGCATGCAGTCACAAATATTACAGTTTTCAAATATTTTAGATGGCATTAATCTTCAAAATTAATGTTTATGAAAATTGGAGGCCAAAAGATCTTGATGGTTAACAAAAGGTTCTTTGTATTGTATACATTAAAAATGTGTGAGAAATATTGGTCCTCTTTGCCTTGAGTCTTAAGAACCCAAATGGCCTTTGGTGATAGAAAGTTATGATTTAGTCTTAGAGACAAGCCATGAAAAGAAAACTCCCTAACTACATACTTTAAACTAAGTGGTTGGAAGAAGATATAGGTTAATAATATATAAAATCCAGGACTTACCTGTTCTAATATGTTTTGAAGCCTCTCTATCTCACAGTCTATTACAAATTTCTTCTCTTGTCTTCTATCAAGTTCTTCTAGAAGTTGTCTATAGCTGACATCATTAAAATTTTCCACACATATAGCGCTGACGTGCCAACCATTTTGTCCTGCTTTCTCCATAATAGCTTGAAGTATTGAATATCCTAATGGGGAAAAAATTCAGATGGGTTACTAAAAAACACCTTTTTGCTTCCCTTTAATAATGCATGCCGACGCTGATTCTGTCTCAACATTATTGTGTTTCAAAATATACAGTGGATGATTAGAAATTTAAAAATATTAGTGGTTATTTCCAAATCATTTGTTTTATTTTGTTTTACCTAGGGCAACAACATCTTTTAAAATATTGATTGAAGTAGCAATATCCTACTTTAAGTTCTCAAAGTCTCTCTGCTGAAGAATATTACATTGCTTTAAACACATTTTTGGGCATATAAACCAAAAGCCAAATACAGCACCACCTGTAGTCAATACAATTTTTTTTAATGTTTTTTTTTTTTTTGGTTAAGTTTACACACTAGGTAGAATTACTTTTGAACATATGTTTTGACTCTTCTTTTGGGCAAGGAAGCAATAGCATATTTAAGTTTAACTAGGGAAAATAAGATTAAAAGGAACAATGTTACCATAGACAGTCATAGCACCAGGGAATTTCCCTCGTTGACCAAGATGGCGCACCGGGACGTTCTTAAACTGAGTGTGCCAACAGTTAGAAAGATTAATAGATAGGGCCCCAGGGTACTGACAACTAGCAAGATAATTGGAGAGAGAAGAAAAACCTCCCTTCCCTATCACTATAAGAACTCAGCTTGAGCAGGAAGGAAGATAAATGGTCTTTGAGAAGGGAATCCACCCTTCTCCAAGGTCACTGCACTTTCCTTCTGCACCAGCACCTGTTTCGCAGGTTTGGCTTTCCTTGCTGTAGGCAGCGGAACCTGGGTTTTCAGTTAGAACAATGCAACATCATTTAGGGAGAATCCAGGACTATAAGTTGGAAAGCATTATTTAACTCTTTCCCCTGTGGTGTGGGAATAATATTGAATAAAGAGAAACTAAATGGCACATTAGGTGAGACACTGGGTACTCAAACCTAATCTAGTGAAGGAAATAGACATTCAAATACACAAATGTACATTAGTTTAAAAAGCAAATGAGCCCTGGCTGGTGGCACAGTGGATAAGGCACGGGCCTGCAAACTCAAAGGTTGTTGGTTTGATTTCCCATCCAGGGCAACATAACCAAGTTGCAAGCCAGGTCTCCAGCCAGATCTGTAGCTGGAGGCAGGTGAAAGGTAACCGTACATTGATGTCCCTCTCCTTCTCTGCCTCTTTCCCTTCCCTTCTCTCTAAATATAATAAATAATATTTTTTAAAAAGCATAATGATATCTATACTCAAGGTAAAGGCTTGGTTTAATCTGTCTGGATGAGACAAGGAAAAATACCATGGAGAAACAACTTTAATTGGGTCTTGAAGGTTGAGAAGGCACATCTAAGATCACTGAGGAAGTAGTGTTGTTAGCTGGAGACTGGCTTCCAGAGTGGATCAGATAGTCTCTACCTTGTACTTGGTTCAGATCTCTAAATGTGGAAGGGAAGTTGCAGGTCTTAGTGTCTGGGTTAAGGACAAAGGGGTGAATTTGTGAATCTAGCACTTATAGTGCTTCTTCATGCTAACATTGTTCTGATCTGTCACTTTTTCCAGCTTCAGTTTTAAAATGAAATGTGAAAGTTAAAATGTTCTTTGAATCCATGAAGAGCCCTAAACGAGGATTGGTTAGGAGCAGAACCTGTTAACCAGTTATCCCCACACCTCTCCACGATAGCTTGGCACAAAAAAAAAAAAAAAAAAAAAGCCATACTTTTTAAAAGAAGGTCAAATACTTATTTAAGCTCATTCTCTGGCAGCTGCCTAAGTTTCTCCCTGCCTTGGTTTCTGGAGTTAGAGTGGAGAAATGGGTGGATTAAAAGTGAAGACCGAAAATGAGTATACAACATATATAAGGTAAGGGCACATGTATCACTTTTCATTGGTATGTGAGTCTCAAAGGTAAAGATTTGGATTTTTAGGTATGTTTCTCACAAGTCATGGTTTTCAACGTTGCAAATCTTTTGATAATATCAACAGATGGGTCTGATGATGAGATCACATTTAAAATATAAGTTACCTGATATCCTGCCAAATGAAATATTGTGGCAGTCAAGATTCATTTTTATCTAAATGAAAAAAAGTTTCTCCAAAGAGAAAGAAAGAGGGCATGTTAATTACTATATAATTATTCTAGTATTCTATTGCTCCATTTAGTCTTTCTTTTTGTAGTGTATGCCTGCAATTATCTTTTCACATCTTACCTAGATTATCCCCTCCTCCCCACCCCCAAACCGGTACTCTTTCCCTTGTTTCCTATTTGATGCATATTCGAGATGATGATCTGAATCCTATCTTAATGTACATACTCACGCCTCATTTATTCTGTTGCTGGGACTTGCTCTCTTCTAGTAAGTGAGGCAATGTTCCTTTTACTCATTTTGACACCTATGAACATGTTTTTGTTTTTTTTAATATCAATTGATGTTTTATTATTCTTTTTTTAAACTTATTTTCATACTTAAAAAACAAAACTTTTTGTTTATCATTTGAATGTTGTGAAAATAGTAAACATTGGCCACGCATCAAAGTAGACTTCTTGTGGCCTGGGAGCAGTTCCCAGCTTGACCCAGTTCTGCAGTTAGTGTTTTCTCCCTCCCCACATCACCACATCATGTGGTTTACAGACGTCATGTGAGGATTAGGCATCCAGGTGGTTATTTTGTTGCCTACAGTACTTTTCCCCAAATAAAACAAAATTATAAATTTCACATGTGGTTACCTGATTGTTCAGATTTACAAATAACACTAGAACTGAAATAAGATAAAACGTTAAGACATAATCTTTGTTACATGGAAAAGAAAGTTGTCTGCCTAAAAAGAACCGTTAATCATAATAAAAAATAAATGGCATCAGCACTGGCTGGTAGCACAGTGGATAAGGGGCTGGCCTGTGAACCCAACAGTTGCTGGTTCGATTCCCCAGCCAGGGCACATAACCAGGTTGCAAGCCGGGTCTCCAGCCAGGTCCGTGGCTGGAGGCATGTGAAAGGCAACCACACATTGATGTCTCTCTCCCTCTCTGCCTCTCTCCCTTCCCCTCTCTCTAAAAATAATAAATAAAATCTTTAAAAATATATTTAAAAAAAAACTATTTTATAAATAAATAAATCGTTTCAATGCAGTGCAAAGGACACACAGTTGCAGTTTCAGAGCCTGGGTGAATTCTTTAGTAGACCATATTTGATTTTAATATGCTTTCTTTTTCATTGCTACTCAGATCTGTGTGTCTTATTGATTTGCTATAATAGTTGGGAATACATTGCAAATCACAGAAACCACTGCTGTTGAATCTATGATTATGTAACTTAACTGTTATATAAACTGGAAAATCACAAGTAGCACTAATTCTGCATCAGGCTGTGATTTGTATCTTCTAGTTATTAGATAATATGTAATGCAGTACTGTGGGCCAGAAAATGGACACTGTGGTTTTAGGTGAATATTATAAGACTAATGGGAAATTCACTACTATAAAGGATCTTTTAAGTGTTCTTTAAAAATGCTGTCTAAGCCCTGGCTGGTGGCACAGTGGGTAAGGTGCCGGCCTATGAACCCAAAGGTTGCTGGTTCAATTCCCAGCCAGGGCACATAGCCAGGTCTCCAGCCAGGTCCGTAGCTGAAGGCAGGTGAAAGGCAACCAACCATACATTGATGCCTCTCTCCCTCTCTGCCTTTATCTTTTTCCCTCTCTCTAAAAATAATAAATAAATAAAATCTTTAAAAAATAACATGCAAAAATTTTAAAATACTGACATTTTATTCAATCTAATTTATTGAAAACATTCTATATCCAAGATTCTTTAAGGTATGATAACACATGATTTTGATTCTACAAGGAATTAGCTGCCTAGCAAAACTGATACTGAGATAACTATTATACAAATTATATAACTTCAAAAGAACCTAGATAATTTTATTAGAACAGTAGTGAGGGCATACTGTGTTCAAGATCCCATTATGAGATTACAGTAAATAAAGACTTTTTATAGTTATTACAGAACACTCAATTACACACACACATATTTAAAAAATGTTACTGTGTCATGCAATTATATCATCAATTATGTTAAATAGAATCATAGTGATGTAACCAGCCTTGAGCCATTGCATCCTTACACATCAGCACTTTGGTGTCATCCATGGATAATGACCTATTTTGGGTGGGTAATACCATCCAAAAGCTGTGGCTGCTGGCCACAAGCTGTGCTCATTTATTTGATCTCCTCTTTTGATTCAGCTATCTGTACACAGAGGGACAGGAGGAGAATCAGGAGAAATTTATGTCAGGGTGGATGTAATTTCAAAAAGAAGGGAGTTATCCATATGCTATAATAAGGAAACTTCATTTAGCTGAGAACAAAAATGTGTTCCTACTGCTTTATAGCTAGAAGGTCACTCACTGGTACACTTGTTAGGAACAGCACCGGTGGGAGGCTGAGCAGAGAAGTCATGTTTCACAAGAGTGAGAACTTGGGGAGAAAATGAGAAGAAATGAGAAGGTAGAAATGATCAGGGACTACTATCAGGGTCAGGAAGTAAGGAGATGAAGAATATGCTATTGCGATGAATGCAGGATCAAGTAACATCTAGGCCCCAGGAACTGGTTGGAATGAGAGGACAGGTAGCTCCCCTGGAGAGTGGCAGAGCTTAAAAAGAAGTGACCAAGGGAAGTAGCAGCAGCGTGTACTTACTCAAATTAAAGCCTCGCTCATTAACCTTGTAAATTGCTATGCAGGTGGTCCCTGCTACTACACCATTTATTTCTCTGGTCTGGCACAATTAACAGCATTCCAAAACCAGTGTATTTGAAAAGAAAATTGTGTTATATCTCGAAGTGTATTTCATGCTGTGTGTAACCTCAGCCACAGAGAGAAATAAGATTCTGTAATCCTCATCACATTTAATGCCACTGTGCTGGAACTGTAGAGCACATTTAGTAACCATTGAGTTTGGACTGTTTCCAAAGCAGCTTAGGTACTAAAATAACATGTTCAAAGGCTGCAGTCTGGACTCGAAGTTCTCGTCACACCCAAGGAGTGACTAACATTGTAGCTTGGTTAAAATTATCTACAGTGGTGCCTCTAACATTTATTTATGCCATAATTCAAGAAGATCATGGTGAAAATAAGCAACGATATTCCAACTTATACAGTTTGAAGCCATACAGTTAAACCTCAGAAAAGATGAAATGTCTTTAGTTTTCCCTTTTCTACAAATAATCAAAAGTAAAAATAGAAAACCCATCTTCAAAGGTTATCTGGGTCCTAATTTCTCCTCAAAGCCTCTTACACTTTCTGACAATAACACTTAGTGTCTCCTGATACTTACATGCTCATATGGAACTCAGCTGACATATAGGGGGCTTTGATACTTGAAATTTCTCAAGTTTTCTTTCCATTGCACTGAACCTAACCTTCTTATTACAGGGAGACAGCAAATAGGTTCAACTATTTGCACAGGCTCAAAGCACTCAGCAATTCCTCTCAGGGATGCTCTCACACTAGTTTTACTTCTTTCTTTTGGGCTTTTCTAGAACTGGGCCAATGGAAAACTTTATTTCAGTACAAAGAATGAGTGGGCCCATTAAGTTATATATGCACTTGTTTACACAGCAACTAAATCAATCTTTGTAGACAGAAACTCTATGGCACTTCCTTGCATGAAAGTTTCAATGGTTTCTTAATCTTTTATGATGCATATCAAAATCTGGTCATACATACCCCCTGCCTCTTTAAAAGGCTTGTTTTATACCACTGTCCTTCTCACCTTCCTACCATCTAGCAAAACTGGCCTTCTCAGATGATCTACAAGGTACCATGCAGCATCACCTCAGTGCCTTTGCACATGATACTACTCTCTCCACTTTTGCCTTCTTTCAGGTTTTATCTCAGACATCACTTACCTTCTGACTAGATCACTTGTCTGTCATATAAGCTCTTACAGCTTTCTGTGTTTTCCTTTCAGCAATTGTGACCATTGTTTCCAACTGTAAATGATGATGTTCTCAGTGTCTTTTCCAGCCACTACACATGAAGGTAGATTCTATTTCTGTGCTCAGTATGTAGTCCAGTGGGTGCTCAGTGGAGTTGTTTGAATTTATGAATAAACTAATTGGAAATTTGAGGAATCAGGATGTTAAAAAATCTTAGAAGTAAGAAGCAACATGGCAGTTCACATTTAGGAACTTCAAAATACTTCAGTTAATCTTTAGTGTTTGGAAAAACAAGGAGGGCTTGTGGAGACTTGGTGTGGTCTGTGAAAAGAGCTTCAAATACTGGCGAGATAAGCAGGCAAGGGATATGCCATAAGGGCCTTCTGTACTGGTGATAGAATTTTGTCTTTATTCCTCAGGGACTTTAAGAAGAGAGTGATAAGACTCAAATGTGCTTTAGCATGCTCATTTAGCTGAGTTGTGGAAAAATACAGTAGAAGAAGTTAACACAAGAAATCGTAAAACCAGATAGGAGACCATATTTAAGTAATCCAGACTAGAGTAGATTCTAGATTAAGGGGGCAGAATAAATTACCTTGATGATAGATGAAACATAGGAATAAGGAGATGGATTTGAGCATAACCAACATCTGTTCCACTGATGGTCATTTTCCTTTGTTTTCAGAAGGAAGGAACTCTTAGATCTTTTTGGTCTCTTGAAGAAGTACATATTTTTCTATTTGGATTTCAGGTGTCAATTGACTCCTGATGATACAGTGCTTGCAGCTACCTTCTTCATTGCCCAAAGCAGAATGCTAATTTATGACACAGGTTTGAGACACCCATTTTTCTCTCTTGCTATAGATGTTACTTGTTCTAGAGAGCATCTCTGTAGATTTTGAATATTCCCTAAGAACAAACTGAATCTCTTTTCAAGTTTGCCTCCAACATTTTTTATTTCCTCAGTGCTATGGGTATCTATTTTTACCATTTTATAATAGAAGACAATTCTTCATGCGAGAAAGGCATTCTTTAAAACTTTGCATAATTTTAAAATAATGAAAGACTTATTTACTAATTAGAATAAATGTCTAACATTTCTATATAGATATTATTTTCTCATTTATATATTATATATTTTTATAACTATCCCATATTCTGAATTTTGCTTCTATCTGTTTTTGACTTCATGCTGCATAAAATTCACAGTTCAGAAGTCTAAAATGCAACATATTATCTTCATAAGGGGATTAAAAAATATATTTGTGAATTAAACATCTGAACAATGTTTGTCTCATATTAAGCATTTAAAGTACTTAAGACCTAATTTTACACATTATACTGATTCAACATGCCAAAATTTGGGGAAAGCAAAGTGTATTGAAAACACTGCATTGGAGGGAGAATGGGCTGGAATGGGACATGGTCCTCAGAGGAAGGGGTTCACGGATGAGCTATGCGCTGCAGCATGAGACAAAGGCAGAGGCAGGGCACTGAGGGAGATGTAACGTACTCTTAACAGTTAATAGGTGAGTTTGCTGGAGTAGTAGATTCATAAACTACATTATGCTCTATTATCATTTCACAATATGATTGGACCTCATAAGAGCCCCATGAAGTATTATTATCCTCCTCTTATAGGGAAGAGGTAGGTTATGTGATTTATTTTAATCATAACCCTAATAAGTGACAGAGCTACAATTTCATGCTTAATTAAGTGCAGGGAATTTTCACCACACTTTAGCCAATAGCAAGAGATAAAATGGGAAAGGAAGGCTGAGGTTGTGTTGTGAAAACCTTTAAATAACAGTTATTGACTTTCTCTCTCTCTCTCTCTCTCTCTCTCTCTCTCTGTCAATCCATCCCATATTTTAGCATTTTCTGTCAGTGCTATCTTAAAAATACTTCAAGAACCTACCTGCAGTGCCACTACCCAGGTCCAAACCACCATCGCCTCTTGTCTGGTTATTGCAATTATCTCCTTACAGTTGTCCTTGCTCTGTCTTTGTCCCCTTGAGACTATGAATAGCAGAGCTGCCAGAAAGCCAGATCAGGTCACTCATAGCTCAAAATTCTCTCATTGCTTTTTTCCAGTGGCCTGCATGGCCCACACCCTGACCTCACCTACTGCTCTCTCGCTCTCAAACATTATCAGCTCTGGCCTCTTTGCAGTAGTGGCAATCTGTCACTCTTTCATTTCCTTCAGGTCTCTAGCCACATGCCCTCTCTTCAGTGAGGCCATCCTAGGTTACTTTCTCTAAAATTTCAACTCTCTTGTCCTGAGATTTCCTATTTCCCTTCCCTGCTTTTTTTATTTTCCCTAATACCACCATCTAATGTACGATACATTTGATTTTCTTCTGTTGTTAGTTGTCTATTTCTTCCACTAGAAAGTAAGCTAAGGAAGGCGGATTTTGTTTGGTTCACTGAACTAGAAGAGTGCCTGGCAGCTAAAAGGCACTTAATAAATATGTTTGATTAATTAAATACTGAAAGTTCAATTTTATTCCATTGGCAACAGGGAAACACTGGTGATTTTGGAGCAGAGAAGAGACAGATGTATAAAACTGCTTTTATAATATTAGTGGAAGTAATAGATTCAAGTAGAAGGAAAAGGAAGAAATAGAATAATCCAAATAAAAGGCTACTAAAATTAATTCAGGTATAATACAATGTCTCCTTTAATCTAGGTTGATTCTGAAGAAAGATGGATAAAAGGAGAATGTTAATACTCTAAATTCTATTTTCCCATTTTGTACTTATCTGTAAAAGAGCCAAGAAGTTTTTGATTGAATTTGATGGAATCATATGAGAATGCCATTTTTGTAAGTCTGAAATATTCAAATTTCAACAAGGTCTTAGGTTTCAACCTAGAGATAGCTTCTGAATCAATGACAAAGAATATTAGATGAAATTACAGTGAACTGAACACTACTTAATTTATACATTTTAACCTCCAGCCCCAGAATGTGGTAAATAAACTTATAAACTGGAGCAGAGGGAGGCCATAACTTCGAGGAACTGAGCCTAGTCCAACACACCTCAGCAAGTCCTTAGAGTTTCCATGAAAATTGCTCTAGAGTTTTCATTACTAATCTTCACAGCAACCACCTTGAAACATTAATAGTCTAAAATAAGCCTCAAAATGTCTAAAAATTAAATGAAGTATGAAATTTACTTTAGAGATAACTCTATTCTAAATGATAAAAACAGGAATACATTTGGTTCCTAAAAACAATCCTCAGCTAACCTGGAAAAGTTGGTTCATTGATAGAGGGTGCAAGATAGCCAAGGCTCTACCTAAAACTCCGGTTCTTAAAAGATGAATTAATTTATTCTACCCTATCTTGAACTTTGAGTCCAATAAAGCTCATTAATTAATCATGAAAGCGATCATGAGTAACAAAACACACAGAAGTGTTACACAACATATTAAATATCAGTTTGTTATATTCACATGCCAAACTGTGTACTGTAAATAATATTAATTTGGATCTGTCTTTTCTACACAAAGCCAAAAGCATTCATTCTGGTTGATTTGAAAGTGATATTTTAAAATGTTGCTTTTGTCTTTTCTTTAGAAAAGGAGTAGGAGGACATATTTTCTTGTGATGATTCTGGTGAAAAGATTTGTGCATACAATTATGGAGACAATTTTTGTTCCAGCAGGGAAAAAACACAGGATAAAATAAGTATTCACTCTATGACTAGCCTAATTTTTATACCCCACTGAAGCTAGCTCAGTTCCAAGATATAATTGCAAACTCGTGTCAGTGACTGTGAGAGTGAATAGATTTGATTACTTACTATTAAGTTTCTTCAGTGGGAAAATGACTCTGAGGTGATCACTTAAATAAAGAGTGATTTCTGAACAGCACACCACATGACAAATGATGGGTTCAGGGTTAGACTTGGTTACTTTCAACAGCAAAATTGTGGTTCTCGTTTCAACAATATGGCTCTGAGGCAGGTTATTTGAATTACCTAAATTATTTACTTTTGATTTCTATGCAATGAAGATGATTAATGTCTGATTTTATTAATTATTGTAATATTTTCTATAGCTGTTAAAAAATCAGCTTCATTCCCATGGTAGACTGAATGCAGAATGCTGTGTTCCACTTGAGGGAAACATTGTGCAAATTCTTGGTATGTAAGGTAATTCCTCCCCTTAACTAGATGGGAATCATAATGTGTAACAACATTCCACACCCACTCAAAAACACAAAATAAAAAATTTTAACATTTAGTCTCAAATTTCCTGTGCAGTTAGCCATTTCTTCATTCACTTGAGTCAGAAACCCAGGAGGTACTCTTAGACTTGTCATTCATTCTTGTTTAACCTCATCCCAAGTCATCCTGAAACTTATTCCTAAATATTACATTTAAGATCTTTTATAAACAACTCCCTACTTAGTCATTCTTTCAATTTTAATTCAATGAATATTTATGGAGTGTGGATTGTCTGACAGGCCATGGCTCTAGGGACTGGAGGCATCAAAATGATAAAAACAAAGACATCTGGTCAAGGTGGAGATATAGGCAGACACACTTCACTTCCTTGCACAACCATAAGGAAGATCATAACTAATCTCAAAATAAAATTTACCCAGAGCTTCCATAAAATTGAACTGTATGAAAGTCTGACAACCAAGCTTTAAAGAAGCTACATTCATCCAGGTGGGGAGGAGGGACAGAGAGGACCCAGTGTGGTGGTGATAAGGTGGCAGAATGGGCAGTTCCACATTCATATGTGGTGGGTAAAAAATTGGGGGAATACCTGGTGAGCAAGTGGTCTCAGCCCTAAGCCATACCACACAGCCCAGAATTCTAGTGTTAGGAAAAATAAAGCCTTGTAACTGCTGGCTGTAAAAACCAGTTGGAGTTGGTGTGGCAGAAGAAAACTGCCAGTTTCTCAGAGAATTCTGTTTACAGGGACTGTATGGGTCTGGGATGTACGCAAAGCATTCATTCTGGTTGCTATGAAAGTGACCTACTCTGGGAACCACCACCAGGGTGGCAGCTAGAGCGGCACTAGTTGCATACGGGAAGGAGGTGAAACAACTGGAATTGGGGGAAGTGCCAGGCAGGCCTCCAGGCAGCAGTGGTACTGTCTCCTCTCCAACCCCTCCTCCCCCCACAAAGCTAGAAAGCGGTGAAGGGGGTTGCCCTGCTCTGGCAAATACCCAAGACTCCATACAATACAACTTAAAGTATGCTATGACAGCGGGTGAAAGTGACTCTACCTAGTACTTAGAAACAAACACAGAGAGGCTGCCAAATTGAAGAGACAAAGAAATATGGCCCAAATGAAGAAACAGAACAGAACCCCAGAAAAAAGAGCTAAATGAAGTGAAAATAGCCAACCTATCAGATGCAGAGTTTAAAGCATTGGTAATCAGAATGCTCAGAAATCTCATTGCATAAGCAAAAGCCTAAGGGAATAAATGAAGGCTACAGTAAATGGAAAAAAGCCACAAACAAAACTCATTGGAAACCAACAGTGAAGGAAGGAACCTGGGTTCAAATCAGCAATGTGGAACATATGGAAGAAATTAAACATTCAACCCCAACAAAATGAAGAAACAAGAATTCAAAAAAAAAGGAGAGTATAAGTAGACTCTGGGACATCTTGAAAAGTACCAACATTGAAGTCATATGGTGCCAGAAGGAGACGAGGAAGAGCAAGAAATGGAAAACTTATTTGTAAATGTATGAAGGAAAACTTTCCTAATTTGGTGAAGGAAAGTCCAGGAAATGCAGAGAATTCCAAATAAGGTGGACCCAAAGAGGACCACATCAAAATGTATCATAATTAAAATGTCAAAAGCTAAAGATAAAGAGAGAATCTCAAAAGCATCAAGAGAAGAGAATTATCTACAGAGTTCCTACTGAATAGCAGCTGATTTCTCAAAAGAAATTTTGCAGACAAGAAGGGGCTGGTAAGAAGTATTCAAATAACTGAAAAGCAAGGACCTACAACCAAGATTACTCAATCCAGAAAAGCTAGCATTAAGAATGGAAGGGCAAGTAAAGTGCTTTCGAGACAAAGTAAGCTAAAGGAGTTCATCATCACCAAGCCATTATTACATGAAATGTTAAAAGGACTTATTTAAGAAAAGGAAGATCAAATCTATGAACATTAGAATGACAATAAACTCACAATTATCAACAACTGATCCAAAAAAAATAATACAATCTAACCAAACAACTATAAAAGGAATAGAATCATAGACATGGAGATCATTTGGAAGATTATCAGCTGGGAGGAAGAAGTGGGGAGAATGTGGGAAATGGTGCAAGGATTAAGAAGCATAGTTGATAGATACAAAATATCAGGGGGATGTTAAGTATGGGAAATGTAGAAGCCAAAGAACTTAATATGTGTGACCCATGGACTGAACTAAGAGGGAGGTTGCTGGAGGGAAGGGGAGAACCAGACAAGGGGGCAAAGGGGGAAAATTGGGACAACTGTAATAGCATACTCCATAAAATACACTTAAAAATGAATAGTGCTTATCATAAAATAAAAAGAAATAATAAAAATAGTAAGACGTGCCTATTTTCATAAAGCTTACACTCCAGTGACTGAGACAGACAATAAACAAATATACAATTACATTGCTAATACAATGACAACGTGGTCAATGCTATGAAGAAAAATGAAGGAAGAATTGGACAGGAATGTCTGGAGGTGGTGATGGGAGTGGTGCTTATCTTCCGCACCAATCTCTCACTGTCTATCCTAGGTATGCGTCACTCAAGTCATCCTAAAGCTTCACAGTTCAATGAATAAACTGTGTTTCTTCTTGCCTGAATGTATTGCAATGGTTATTTCTTGTGCTAAGAAAGTCCATATTCTTCACCCTCACTTGCAACTTCCAATCTTACACTAAGCCTCAGTTTTAGCATTAAGTGATTTTAGAAGACTTTTCTGACCTCACGTTGAGATGATTTTTTCTTTGTATTTCCCTAGTTATCTGTTTATATAGTAATTACAGCTCGTGTATTACTAAGTTAATTTATGAAATTATTTATCAAATAAGTATTACATGGTGTACTTTTGAAAGTAGTAAGTGTACAGTGAGTCAATGCCTCATCTCAAGGATGTTGAGTTCTCAGTCATTTTTGTTTATTTTTTTCTCACACAAATAAAAAATAAGTTGTTCAATAAGAGTTAGACTGAAGGTAAAAATCCTGCTTTTTAAAATATTAACCACTCCATTTGATCAAACCTAAGAGCAATAAAGATAATAATAAAAATAACTAGCAATTATTAAAGGCCTACCTAATCCAAAGAAGATACTGTATTCATTGAGTGTCCCATGCCCACCCCCAACTGGGGACCAGGGCTACAACCCAGGCATGTGCCTTGACCAGAAATTGAACCAACAATCTTGGGCTAACAAGCCATCACTCAATCCACTGAGCCACACCTGCCAGGGCAGAAGATACTGTGTTCAGATCTTTATGGGTAGGATGTTACTTGGTCAAGATTACTGAGTCGTAAATTAATAGAGCTTCATCCTTTCTGATATAAAAATCTACTTTTTATATTCTTCTAAATATGGATTATTACCTGGTGGCTCAGTGGATCGAGCCCCAGCCTGTGAACCCAAGGGCCACTGGTTCAATTCCCAGCAAAGGCACATAACCAGGTTGCAAGCCAGGTCTCCAGTCAGGTTTGTAGCTGAAGGCAGGTGAAGGGCAACCATACATTGATGTCTCTCTCCCTTTCTTTCTCCCTCCCTTCCCCTCTCTAAAAATAATAAATAAAATCTTAAAAAAACATAAATAAATATGAATTATAATATAATGAACACTGAATTCCATTCTGTCTGGGTTACCTATATTCCCATGTTAAGAATTCGTTTTGACCCAGAAATATCTGTGGTGGTGAAGCACTCTTGGCTACTATAGGTATTTCTGAGGAGTTCTGGGGCTCTGCTATGCATGGTGGGCATGTGCCTGCAGCTTTAACCACAGCTTCACAAGAGAGTGAACCTTCCCTTCCATACCTACGTACCCAACAGTCCCTGGCAGATCTGGTCCACATGTCAGAACCACTGAAAACATTACAATAATGAACAAAGTTTCTTCCCTCACTGTAGCCTGCAAATGTTGCTCTGTGGTCAAGTTTAGTTAATGTCTTCCCAGCACTGCTCCAGACATACAATCAACTGCATTCTCTTTGTAAGGATATCAAACATTAAATCATAGAATTAGGTCAACTCTGGTGGAAAGTTCTTGAATTACTACTTAAATCTACTTACATGCTTGTCCAAGTTCTTTCCTTTTAGAAAGAGTCACAAAACCTACAGAGCCACTTCAAAGATTTTATTTGAATCACAGTATGGAATGGCTTTTTGTAGCTACAAGGGTAATGGAGGGGAAGAATTAGGATCATAAAATCAAAGGGTACTTGATTTTTAATTAGAATAAATTTGCCTGAAAATGATAATGGATAGAGAAACATTTGTTTACAATCTTATAACTGTAATGAATTTGAGCCAAGTTTGTATTATCAAGATAAATGTCAATTCAAAGTATTTATTTTTTCATAAAATATTTATAATAAGGCAATAAGCTAATAAATCAGTGTCTTGCCTGCTTTGCTTTCTGAATCAGAAATCTATATTGGGACTACTGACAACTTGACGGAAATGCAATAAGATTTTCAGGTTTCATTTTGATTAAACCAATGTAACTATCAAGTTAATTTTGCCAGTAAATTTGATTTTTATTTTTTAGTTATTATCACATAAAGCATTCTGTATAACAACTTTCTTTGTTATATGCTTTTTAATATGTAAAAGTTAAATTATGTTCTCTGATTATTTTCATCTCCAACTCTTTCTAATGTTAGTAATGCAATTATAAGAAACTTAAATTCAACTATTGTCTTCTTTCTGAGAACCTTTAGTGCTGGGTGCTTATGAAAATGTATTTCAGTCAGTTCTGAAAATGTGTTTATTTGCATGTAGATACTTAGAGTTAAATGAGTGTTCCTATGGAATATTCCTCAAACACTGCTAACTTCCTTAAATATGGATTGCTTTTTATATAACTTCCCTTTTCATGTTTGAGGATTCTAACAATTTCTGTAGATAGACTGTACTTAAGCATTATTTCATTGTAACCTGAAAAATGTTTTTCTTATAAATGAAACTGAAGAATTCTAGAATTCAAAGGATTTTTATTTTACCCTGGACTCACTTCTTTGTAGGTGTGAGGTAATTTTGTATCCAGAAGAGAGTATAAGTTGGATTTTTTAAACAGACTGTCAGCTTGCCATTTGTTCATCTTTTACTTACAATATATAGACTCTCTGTGTAATAGGGGATGCAGAGTGACACATTCTTACTCCCCTATCAAATCTAAAAGCTCAGTGACCATTTGCAGCTCAAAGAGACTTTAAGAATCTTCTAGGTTTTTAAAAGGTGTTTACATTTTGTTTATCTTTTTAAAGATTCTATTTATTTATTTTTACAGAGAGGGGAGGGAAGAAGAAACAGAGGGAGAGAAACATAGATGTGAGAAAGAAACATTCATTGGTTGCCTCTCACACCCCCGCAACAGGGGACCTGGCTCACAACCCAGGCATGTTTCCTGACTGGACAGGGAATTGAAAGTGTGACCTTTTGGTTTCACAGATTGGTGGTCAATCCCCTGAGCCACACCAACCAGGGCTTACTTAGCTTGTTAACTAGAGGAAATGAATACCTCACTCTTCCCAATGACTTACCAAGATATAAATGCTAGATGACAGAGAGATTAAAACAAAAGTCTCCTGGCTCCTAAACTAGTACTTTCCTGAATACACCACTCTCTGTGGTTCCTAGTAAAATGCAAGGTCATCAATTGTTATTTGAGGAAGGTGATCTAAATAATATGCTATTTTTTAAAGATCTGATTTTCAGACATGTTTTATTTATTTATTTAGACCTTAGAATCAGATATTTTGAAAGTAACAACACATTCTTAATATCCCTTGTGCATAAGAGAGAACCTCCTGGTAAATTCCTTTTATAATGCAGAATGAGGAAAAGTTTATCTCTCCTAATCAGGATCCTAACCTAGATCCTCCAAATTTTGATCCCTTTGTAAGCCAATATGAGCACATATCTTGCCAATCATATCTAGTTTTTTCCTTTGAATCAACAAAAGATAAAAGTGAAGGTTTATGTTAAGGTATATCTTTCCCTGATGAATTTAATTCTATTGTTTGGCAATACTATTTTTCACATCTTATTGCCCTAATTATGGGAAGCTATTATGTTACCAAATGTAAATTAATGGTCACAAGCATGTCGGAGCAGAGAAAGGAAAGGTATGTTTACAGATGTACCAGCCCTGTGGGAAAATAACTCAAAATTCCTGAAGATGGTTGAGTACTTGCTAAATGTGGCTGAGCACAATAATCATATTTAGCAATTGTAAAAGTTTAGAGATAGAATTACTCAACTCTCATTTTGCAGATAAGAAAACTGAATCTTAGGGAGAGGATATGATAAACACTTCTTAAGAAGTCAGTGGAAAACACTAAGAAGAATAGAGACTATAAAAAGTCACTCATGAAATGAGGACCCAGATGGGCTAACTCAGCCCTTCCTCCTTTCACCATGTGAGGTTCCAGGTTACAGGAAGGAAACCACCAAGATGGAAGCGGAGATACAGAGAATGAGAGGAGACGGAGAGAAAGTGGTAAAAGAGGGAGATAGTTTGAGATATGGGAATTCTGGATTCATATCTCTTTTATTTAGGCCACTAATTCCAATCATGAGGGCTCCACCTTGATCTAATCATCTTTTAAAGGCTCCACTTCCAAACACATTCACATCGGATGCTAGGATTTCAACATATGAACTTTGCAATGACACAGGCATTTAGATCCTGTCAATTACCCAGTTAAGTACACCACTTGCTTCTCGTGAAGATAGCAAAACAAGAGTAGATTTGAGTACAAAGAAACACATGTTTAGTAGAAGAAATTTATAGGTTCTACCTATCTTGTTATATCTCTTTAATATAAATTCCATAACTTGTAACTTTCACTGTGTTATCATTTCTTTCCATTGTCAGAAAAAGCCTATGACTATGTCCTCAGATACCACCACTTCCAAATATACTACATTTCAACATTGCTTTAAACATTAAAGAGATGTAACACAATAGTTTACAATTTCAAAGAGTACAAAAAACAGTTATATTCTGGCCCTTCTTATTTTGGGGTACCTTAATAATCTTACATTCCTTTTACATTTTATACAAAAGTTATTTTATAATAAAAAATAAGCAAATGTTCTTCTTTATGTTAGTGATATATCTTTTATATGAGTTGAATATGGTCTGAAAAGACAAAGCCTTTTGTCATCTAGTTGCTGATACAGAAAAAGAGATTAGTCTTTCCCTGTAGTTGCTTGCCCACGTTGCAGTCTGGGCTGAAATATGGTTATCAGGTGGCGGCTGCTCGGCCTCACCCGCAGAGCTAATGGGGTGCATAAGGTGTGCTACAGTGCTAGATCTTCAACTGTTACTGAAGGTCTTTACTATCAGCCTTCTATTTAGACAGTTCTGTATTTGCTGTAAATATATATATATATATATAATTTTAATATTTTTTAAGATTTTTATTATTTTCAGGGAGAGAAGAAGGGAGAGAGAAAGAGGGGGAGAGAAACATCAATGTATGGTTGCCTTTCCTCTGCCTCCAGCCACAGACCTGGCTGGAGACCTGGCTTGCAACCCGGTTACATGCCCTGGCTGGGAATCGAACCAGTGACCTTTGGGTTCACAGGCCAGCGCCTTACCCACTGTGCTACCACTGTAAATATTTTTACAGAAAATATTTTTTACACAATGTCCTCCAAATAAAGTCTTACATTTAACCTTTCTTTATGACTTCATCTGTATGATGCTTTTTGGGAAACTAGTAAACTCAATATTTTGCATTAATAGAAATTACACAATCACTGATGCCCCCACCCGCCATTTGCCAAGCAGTTCAAGGCAGATATTATGTTCATTCATTATAATTGTATCAGAGCTTGTATTTGCATAGTTTCTTTCTTCCTTCATCATGCCTTTGGCTTCAATTTTTTATAAAAGAATTTAAATATGTATGTGCAATGTCCAGATATATATGTCCTGCATATATACATGTGTGTAATTATGGATATATGTAATTTTATAAATGTGCATTTTACAGTATATTATGTACATATTCTATCATTATATTATAAAACCAATTCAGCTACATTTTGTAAAAGTCAAGGTATAATAAATACATATAGAAATACTTTTTGAGGTTTTCTTAGTCAGCAACTCTTTCCCTCTCTTTGAAATTACCTAAAGGTATTTTCAAAACAATTTATAAGCAACAGCCATTATAAAAATCAATAATTTAAAAATAGTGTGTTTTTCAACTTCCAAATATGTTCTCTAATTTTTAGAATCAATAAAAATTGTTACATATACAGAAGTAGTATACTCATATACAGATTCTCAAAATATTCATATATTATCTTCAGAGTCTGAAGATCTCAAACTCATTCAGACTGCATTGGTTACTTGATTAGAATTGAAAGGGGAGGTTACATATTTCATTAAATTTTTGGCCCAACATATTTAAATCTGATTGCTTACTCTAAGTAGAGTAACTACACAATTTATCATATGAACTGAGACAATTTCAGGAGTAACAGGGGGTACCGTTAACATTACCTTAGGCTCTCAGGTATAAAACAGAACTGACCAAGATGTGTAGGCCAGTGACCAGGCTAGTCCAAGAACTAGGAGCTACCATTTGAAATCAGAGAATTCTGGGTCCCCAGTGTTTGGAGGTATTGGAATTTCATTGGAATTCCATTGGAAAGCAAGTGAGAGTTTCTGGGTTTGGCAAGTCATTGCACAGTGATGTATTTGGTATTGAATGGGTTCGATGAATTCTATTCCTGAAAAGCCAAATTAAATTTTAGACATATGAAAGTATTGAAACATAGGCTATAATACATTATTTATTGAATGTTTCTGTTTATTACATATTTTATATTTTCAAACCTATTTAAGTGTTAACAAACATAGGCTTCTTTTTTTTTTTTTTAAACACAGAATAGTGTAATCTAGTAGATTTGAAGGCCATGTGATCCTATTAGATAAGCAAATTTCACTTTCAATTTTAATCCATATGGAATCAAAGCACTTTACAGCTGTGAGGAATCATGGTGTAGTTAAATCAAACTTCTGACATATTATAGACACCAAAGCTGAGCCAGATGGTTACATGACTTGTCCAAGGTCAAAAGCTAGTCATCAGAAGAGTTAGTTGGTTGGCAGAGAAGGGACTGACTACAAAGTCCTTTCTCGTGTCTCTGACAATGTTGCACTTGTCTTGGAGAAATCTGGACAGGGCAAGGTTAAGGACTTGACATTCTTTAAAAGGATATAAACTCCCATTAGCTTTGGGCAAAACAAAGCAAAAAAAGAAAAACATCAAAACAAGAATATGCCTGCTGAGTTCTTACTAAAATAAATTCTCTTAAAAAGCACTTCAGGATTATCAAAAAGTTTGGTTTTAGTTCTCCTCAGCATCATATTCTTCTAGGAATGGATTGACATTAAGAACTCTTCAATCCTTTAATGTTTGGTTCATTTCAGACTCATTGGAATTGGAACTCTACTTTCCTTTGTATTTCATTGCTTTCAATCCTTGATTTCTTCTTTTAAATAAGTAGCTGTCACATCTTTGGAAAAGACAGAAAGGTCTTTTTTACCATCACCTCTCTCCTCAGTTGCCGCAATGGCCTCCAAACTGCTCTTCCTGTTTAGACCCTGGTCTCTTCTCTTAACTCAGGGGGCAGAGGGATTCTGTTAAATCTGAAGTCATATTTTGCTACATTGCTGCTCAAAATCCTCCAATAGCTTTCCTTGTCACTAAGCGGAAAAAGATTTTCAATGGCACTTTCCTCCTCCTCTTATTCTTGGATCTCTTCGCGCCAGTTTGCTCACTTTGCTCAAGTAAACCAATTTCATTGCTACTCTTTAGCTGTCTAAGGCACGCTCTCCTTCAAGCTTTACACTTGTTGTTCCCTCTACCTTGCATGCTTTCCTCCCACAAAATTACAGGGCTCTCTCATCTGTTTCAAGTTTCACAAATAGCTCTTTCTCAATGAAACTTTTCCTGAGAACAGCATTTAACTTACTCTTTCCAAGAGAAGCTAGAGACAAGTTAATTTTCATAGGTTTGAGGGCTGCATATTCAGAACTGGAGTGAGATCTTGGTGTGACTTTGAATCCAAGGGCTCTACACTTTTTGGAACAACAACAAAAATAGGGGCACCTACTAACTCAAATTTGCCAAGTTTTTATTTTAATAAGTGAGGATGATTTTAAAAATACCCAAAAACCTTATAACTACCACCTATACCTGCATATATTTAAAGAAGGAGAAAACATTTTAATTCTAAAAGAGGAAGAAAATGTAATATGAGAATAAATAACATTTCTTCACATTGACGTTTACTTCAGAGAAAACTTTACACTGTTCTGATTATTTTCTTCTCCTGCTAATTCTGGAAGGTGGGTTCTTTTTTTTTTTTTTTTTTTAACCTGTAAATGATGTTATATTCTAATGATATTTTTAAAAACTGCCAGCATTCTGCACGATGAATTCAGTAATACATTTCTTCAAATAGGGAATCCTATTCAAACAATGTAATGAATGTACAATTTATTACATAGTGTATAATGCAGAAGTTTCAAAGCTTCACGAGGAAATTCTGTCTAAAGGAGTCTACTTTTATAATCAATGCTTTCTATTACGTAAAACCTAACACTAATTTCAACACTGGTGCTTGATCTAATCCTAACCCTAATCCTAATTCTAATCTAAATGCTAGGCCAAACCTTAACACTTACCCTAATGCTAGTTCTACCTATAAACCTCACATTAATTTTAATGGTAACCCAACCTTAATTCTAATCCTAACCCCACCCTAACGCTAACCTTAACACTATCCTATACCCTATATGAAACCCTAAACCTAACCCAAACTATAAATCTAACCCTAATATTAAACATAACCCTAACCCTAACCCTACTGCTAGTCCTGACACTAACCCCAAACCTAACCCTAACCCTAACCCTCTGGAAGGTGGATTCTTGAGAAGCCAGAGCTTTGGACTCCAGATCTGCAGTTCTGCTGTAGGCAAGCAAACACAGCCTCCAGAGGCATAGCAGCTGCCTCAGCCGGCCAGGCCACAGAAAACAATGTACCTTCATTTCGCCACCAAAAGGCAAATGGATTTAAGAAAAATTGCTCGAGTCAAGAGTTGTGTGTAGAAACAGAAACAAGAATAAAAATTTTAAAAGCTGTTAAGAACTTTCCTTGGGAATACCCATTTCGTACCCCCACTTTAGTGTGTCTGAATGCTTCTTCAAATGACTGATTTGAAAAAAAAAAAATCATTTTGTCGAATAATGAGAATTTTAAAAATATTAAAAGATATGGGGGGGGGTGTTGCTAGTAATTGAAATTTACCAGGGAATGAATTAGATTCTTGTAGAAGCCCAAAATAAAGTTTAAATTTGTAGAGCTTCATCATTAATATGTAGCCATTTTTACATGGACTAACTCCTTTGCTTGATTTTAGAGTTTCCCTCAAATCAGGGGGCTCAGCAGTGCACTTTTTGAGGACTTAGGATAGTTGATTATGAACAGGTCCACAGAAGTGACAAAAGGTCAAACCTTATGGTTAGCAATAGGTGAGAAAGGACAATTTATGCAACAACAGGTGCACTAAAAGGGAGGGGCAGTCAGACTTCAGTTTCTATTTGGCTTTATAACACAAGCACACTTCTTATGCTATTTTGAGTATCTAAGATGTTTATATACTTCCTGAAGTTAAACTTCAGGAAGCCAGGATGAAATAGTTTGAGAACCTTCTTGAAGCAATTTTGGAGAATCTTATAATATAATAAACTGTACTACTCAAACCTTCTAGGTATAGGAGAATGTGGCCCTTTACCACCAGTATCATACAGTACAATGAAATGGTTTAAGATATATCAATAGAGCCTTCTAAAATGCCATGTGCATGTGCTGCAGGTATATTTGAAGGTTTCTGTCAAAACAAATAATTTTCTATTCCCCTATCATTACACTTAAGTATACTTATACTGTTAATCTGAGGAACAGTCTTGGCATTTTAAAGAGAAATAATGTATTTTGGGAGCATCTATTAGTGGTTTATACAGTGTAGAAAAAGAAATATATTTTAGTGCCAATAATATGACCCACTTTGTTATGGGTAATAATTTGACTATTGAAGATTTCATATAGCATCCATTAGAAAAGGTACTCTAGAGTTTATATGGCAGAAAATCTTAGTTCAGTTTATAAAAAGAAGCATTTATCGACTTTAAATAAATAAAAGCTGTCATTGATTTTAATCTACCATTTAAAGTAAAAAAGAATGTTTGAAATATAGTAATATTATCTGAAGAAAGTGGCCAAATAGTCAAATTGTTTTAAGGTATGTAACTTTGGTCAATAATAACATGAACAATCTAGAAAGGCCTACTTACTTTAGACTTAATTAATCAACATTTTAAAAACATTTAGATAAGGAAAGCCCAGGTTTACATTTCCTTTGGCTAGTAATAAAATATTATAAAAATAGTATTAATAAAATAACAAAAAAGTTAGTTATGGTTAAAAATACACTTGGAAATACTTTTTTGTAAGATTATTAAAATTATAATATTAAAATACACTGGAGAAACATTTCTGTATAAGATAATAATTGTGGTAATCATAAATAATTATTATATATGCTATAGAAGACCCCTAGGGGATTTTATTTGCTCTCAATTGTTGGTCAGCACGCTGTTGAATATACTTGATTATATGTACATAAAATTATATTTTTGTTAAAATGTTTTGATTTATGATTCTTTTGTATTAGTAAATTTGAAGGTATTAGAAAGTATATCTTCACTATTCTTACTAAACTTTTAATACTTGATCTTTAAAAAATAGTTTTTAAAAAATCTAATAATGTATTAATTTATACCTAGAACACTCCTGAATACAAGGCATGGAAGGAGTTATGATTGTTCTCAGTTCAGAGGTAGAGAAGCTGATTGTAAGAATTAAGTATCAATCGCTAGTAATGAATTAAATATAAGATAAAGGGTGAATTTTGGGATCCTTATTTTAATCTTTAGTTCAATCATTGATATAGCATCTCACCCAAACATGTGATACATTTTCAAGGAAGAGTGACAACTATTCCATTTTACAGTGAAATAAAATGAGATAGAGATTAAGTGATCTAAAAGGTAAAAAAAAACATTCATTATCAAAATAGAAAAAGAAATTGAAAAAAAATCTTGTTTCTCTAGTGCGTAGTTTCCAAAAGTGATTTTATTTATTGTTTTTAGAAAGAGGGGAAAGGAGAGAGGCAGAAAGGGAGACAGACATCAATGTATGGTTGCCTTTCATCTGCCTCCAGCTATGGACCTGGCTGGAGACCTGGCTTACAACCTGGTTATGTGCCCTGGCTGGGGAATCAAAGCAGTGACCTTTGGGTTTGCAGGCCTGCACTTTATCTGCTGTGCCACCAGCCAGGGATCTAGTGCTCTTTTTTTTTTTTTTTTAATTTCATTATTTTTAGAAAGAGGGGAAGGGAGAGAGGCAGAGAGGGAGAGAGACATCAATGTATGGTTGCGTTTCACCTGCCTCCAGCCACGGACCTGACTGGAGACCTGGTTTGCAACCCGGTTATGTGCCCTGGCTGGGGAATCGAACCTGCGACCTTCGGTTTTGCAGGCCAGGGCCTTATCCTCTGTGCTACCAGCCAGGGCTCTACTGCTCATTTTTAATAGACATTTATTGCACACCTTTCTACATTTAGATACAGTGATTTAGACTTGCCAAGAGAACTGAAATTGGCCATGCCCATGAACAGCTCACACCGTATTAGGAGAAGCAGGAATCTCTACAGTAGAAAAGATGACATGTACCTAATTTTTGTAGAAGGCAGAGGGTAGCAGAGATAATTTGAGAGCTCCAAATGTAAAAGTTCAATAATAATAATAATGTCTCTCATTTTCATTCTCTTTAGTAGAATCTACCATATGTATACTTCATAACATGAGAAAGAGGAAACTGAGCCATGGTAGTAGGACAGGTCAGAGGTGGCCTGCATGCACTGGGGTAGGATGACGGCCCTGTCTGTCTAAATGGGTGGCGGGCACTGGAGATAGAGGAAGGCAATGAAATCCTGCTGATAGCAAGAAGCAGAGGATTTCCCAAAAAAGAAAGCTGTGGTAGTAGAAGCCTGAAGGTCAGTTTCATAGAGTGGTCAAATTTTAGGAGTGTGTCATTAGTCATAATCCTCTCTGTCCTCTGGTGAGAGGCAACATTTTCTTTAGGGCAGGAATTCTCTGAACAGCGCTCCTGCCCCAGGCGGATGCAGGACTGTCTCAGAGGTTAGGTGAGTGGTAGCTGGGCTGCAATGTTTTAGCCAGTATTTCTCAGATCATTCTGCAGTGCCAGAACCAGAACTCCACAGTCAAGCAATGACTTGGGAGCTTGGGGAGTATAAGGTATGTAACTATAAAGTAATAGACTATTTTGTAAGCCCATAGTAGAAGAAACTACTGTTTTATTCTACAAAACAAAACAGGCTCATGGTTCTATGTAGGCATATGTACTGAATCACTGTGTAGAAAAAGGGGCTGACATTCCTGCTTAATTTGTAGAAAAGGAGCTTCCAGGTTTTATTAAAACTTAAAATGCTTTAACTCACAGAGAGAGACCTATAATTATTTGATTAGGTGGTTTTATCTTTATTGAAAAATAACTCTAGTGTTAAATACTCCATTTTCACCTTCACCTTTTATTGAGCTCTATCTATAATCAGTATCTTTAATCAAAGTTTAATTTATTTTAATTATCAAAACCTTAGTGTAAACTTGAAAATTGTTAGAAGTAGGTCAATAATTTTGAAACCAACCTAAGTAAAGTGCCTTCAGATGAAAGTTGGCTTTATCTTTCAAGTCCCATTCTGAGTGTTTTGAGAAGATAAGTGATTGTATTAGAAACAGAATTAATCACTCTGCTGTGTTCTCATTTAGCTCTGCATATCACAATGGTAGTTCTTATTTGTAAATTATAACATTCCAACACTCAAATTTGCGATATTTTTCACTTAAAAGATGATAACAAATATTACACCAGAACCTAAAAATCATGCAAAATTCAGTCATTCTTGATTTAAAAAATTTCTTTGTATTAAGAGAACCTATTTCATGGTAGCATGAAATGCACTCATTGATTCCTGGTTGAGTTCTACTGGGTACTTATCTTTCTCTTTTTGACTTCCAAATTTAGTCCCCTTCCGTCCTCTTCTAATCTCACCTTCAGCATTTAGGAAGATAAAGAACATCTGGGAAGATGTGTCTCCTTTACTTTTAAGCACTCCCAAACACTTGAATGTAGACTGTGTTCCTTACCCTTTCTTCAATGATGAAAAGACTAGAACATCTCCTGCTCCCTACTACCAATGACTCCAGCTGTGGACTTGCATCCAGCAGGTGAAGATCCAGTGTGGCCATAACGTCTCTGTGGGAACCTCCTCAATAATGGGAAGCACTAATTTTAAGCATCATCCTGCTGTTAAAGAGTACTATGTAGGCCCTGACTGGTGGCACAGTGGATAAGGGGCTAGCCTGCAAACCCAAAGGTCACTGGTTCGATTCCCAGCGAGGGCACATAACCAGGTTGCAAGCCGAGTCTCCAACCAGCTCTGTGGCTGGGGGCAGGTGAAAGGCAACCATACATTGATGTCTCTCTCCTTCTCTGCCTCTCTCCCTTCCCCTCTCTCTAAAAAATAATAAATACAATCTTTTAAAAAATTTAAAAAGAGTACTATGCAAATATCATTTGGAGTATCAATTTACATAGGTATGTGTATAACATAAATTCAAAATTAACAGTATTAGAAGTAATGCACAGTCATCCTTGTACATTACTTAAGTCTTTTTTCCCCCTCAGAGTGATTTTCAGATCATCTATGTCAGAGTCACCTAATGTGCTTGTTAAAAAGAGTATCCCTGGGTTCTGCACCAGATCTACTGAATCAAAATCTCTGTATTTGGGACTCACAAGCTTTCCCTGTGATTGGCATGGGAAGTAAGGTTTGACAGACATTGAGTTGATATGATGGCAGAGATAGTATAAGCTATGAGTGCTTTGAAGTTGAAGCCTGCAGTGAAGGAAAGTAAAGGAAGATCTGGCAGGGAACCCAGAGTAAACAGAGGGTAGATGTCTGATGGGGAGAATAGGATCTCCACCCATTAGCTAGTCTAGTCTATGTTCCACATATCACTGTATCACCTCATCATTATTTCCAGTTGAGCGACTAAAGCTTTGAGTCAGACATCTCAAAATGAAACATCTATCCGGGCAGCCTTCACACCCAAATTAAGTGACGTGGTCCAGATATTAGCTCCTCCCCCTACTGCCTGAAAGACAAATGACTCAAATAGAACAAGTCAGCATCCAGCGTTTTCTCCTTGACACTTGTTACCCCACTGCAGCCCCCACCCCGCAATCCTGTTTTTGGCTCTAGGCCTGGCGGAAAGAGGAGGAGAGAGTAGTACAATAAAATCGCCACTTCAAGAGCCTCATGCTGCTATGCCTATTTACTTTTTCTTTATTCCAGCCTAGCAGCTTAAACTCTTTGCTGCTGAGAACATTTTCATTACCACTTCTATCCCCCTCTTCTCCATATCAAAAACGTACTTCTTTTATTGATGCTTACCTTCTATCCTCAAATATACCAAGACTCCATAGTCTGCCATCTTGTTAAACCGTTTTATACTTTTTTTGTCTTACCCTATTAATTATGGTTTTCTTTTTCTTCTTTCCTTTATTAAAGAAGTTCCTATATAATAAGCATTTCTCTGCTATATTCATTATCTTGCAACTTACTTTCTTTATGACCCCTCCCCCACTTTAAATGCCACTGTTCTCTCAAGTATCACCAATGGTCTCTAATGACTTGCACCTTTTCCTTGTTGATTAAAAGCCATAAAAAATAATGGAGTTTAATATGTATCACCTGGGAATCCAACCAGCCAGACTGCTAATTAATCAATAAAAGCCATGGATTTGCAGATATTGGATGTACAAAGTTGCATTTTAATCACCATTTGATTTTGCCCATTGTTATGTTTATAGATTTGTTTCTCATTTATTATAATAGGAGATGAGGATGGAAAACCATAGTATGGTATAATTAAATAAAAATTACATCATTGCATCTCTTTTCTCGAATTTGGACCTTCATACAATTTGTAATCTAGTGTTCTACAAATATATTAGTAAAGACCATGTTATGCAATAGATGTGTAAATCAGATTTTAAAATCTGATTAGAGGATACTTTAATTGATGAAGAAATTTTTCTACTTAAAAGTTTGCAATACAATGAACCTTTTTTTGCTTTGTTTTGCTCAAATATTAAAATAGTTAAATATAACATTTAATAGTATGTTAAGAAGGACATAGGATAAAGAATCACTTGTTTCAGGTCTTTGGAATTTTCAATTTAAAATTTATACAAAGTTAAGTTCATTTAAATTTTATAACACAAAGTAAATAATTGGAAATCTTAATTATCCCCTGATTTACTTATACAGAATGGGGCAAAAGAAAGTTTATAGTTGTGAGCACATTAACACAGTTTATTCTTGTATTACTATTTATTCATGATTATATTATTTTTCATTCAAACAACTGTAAACCTTGTTTTGCTTTACCCTGTACATTGAGCAGAAACTCTTGAATTAAATGCATTACACTAATGAACTATGTTAGTGATGGTGGTGCTAGGATATATTGAAGACTATTTGTAGCAGGCTGACATTTAAACAGTTAGCCTGAATAGGTTTTCTCTTTTTTCATGCATCAACTTGCTGCAGGCATGCTTAAGGCCTGGATGTCTGATTGATCCTTCAGGGTACTGAACTTATCAGCTCATGCCACATAGCACTGTAGCTAAAAAGGTCTTTATGTAGCAGTACTTATATCTGAAAGTATTTCTTTAAGTTACTCTTTATGTTTTACTGAATATTTTTATGTGAAAGTCACATTTTTTGTAACTTGTTTGATTCATCTGAGACCTGTTTTGTCTTCTGATCCTAAAAATGTCAGCATACTTCCCACAGAGAATACTAGCTTAACTCTCTCAAAACACATTTCACTAGTGGGGTCGAGTGTAGCAGCTTGCTCTATGTCACTCCCTGTTTAGTGATGCTGTACTCATACCTGTCCATGCTTATTTTAACGTGAAATGGTCAGAGCTGTGTAATGCAGGGGTCCAGGTCAATGGGTAGCATGTGTGGGATAATTTGGGCTCTGAACCCTCGACTGCCCTAAAAATACTTTCCCATTAATCTTCTATTATATTTGCAGATTAATTAACTGTGTTAATAATAATTGTTTTTGGTAATTTAGACATTATAAAAAATTGAAGGATTGAGATCTGGAGTATTTATATCTACTACCTATATATTGTCATGGAGGCACAGAGACAGCAGCTTCTGGAACCATGTCACCTCTTCTGTCCTTTCCCTCATTTCATCCATGATTTACTCTTAGATGTTCATACTGCTATGCCATAATATTGCTAATTTCAAAGTCATGGCAATGAACATACAGCATGCCCTTCTTATCTAAGGAGGATATATTTTAAGACCTGCAGTGCATGCCTGAAACCACAGATGGTACCAAATCCTATATAGCCTATTTTTTTCTATGCATACATACCTATGATAAAGTTTAATTTATAGTTAAAGCACAGTAAGAGAGTAACATAACATAAAACAATTATAACAATATACTGGAATAGAAGTTATGTGAATATGGTCTCTCTCAATGTATCTTGTCATATTGTACTGACCTTTCTTCTTGTGACATAATGCCTACATGATCAGGTGAAGTAAGGTGAATAAGAGGTTATTAAGTAAAATAAGGGTTACTTGAATATAAGCACTGTAATATCAAGACAGTTGATCTGATAACAGAGATGGCTGCTAAGTAATTAATGGTAGCATATGTAACATGGATATGATGGCCAAAAGAATGATTCATGTCCCAGGTGGGTGGGAAGGAAATGACATAAGAGCTCATCATGCTACTTAGAACAACACATAGTTTAAAACATATGAATTGTTTATTTCTGAAATTTCACATTTAATACTTTCAGGCCATGGTTGACCACAGATAAATGAAACCATGGTAGGTGAAACCATGGATAAGGGGGGGACTACTATGATAACTATGCTTTACATTGATTGCCTAGATGCAACTAATCAACATATGAATTAAAATAAAGTATTTTGGACTAGAAAGGCATAGTTAAATGATTTCTGATGAACATTGAAAATAGGTCATTGAAATAAGCCAGGAATATGGCTATAGAAAAGCAATTATGCAGTGAAGGACAAATATCATATGATCTCACCCATTATGGGACAATAATGAGCAAAACTAATAATAAGCAAAACAGAACCAAATATATGAATACAATGAATAGGCCTTCAGTGGTCAGGGGGAAAGGGGTTGGGGGGAGGGGGGAGGCAGAGGCAAGAAAGGGGAGCAGCTTAGACAAGAACCTAGTGTAAAGGAACCATGGACATGGACAACAGGTGGGATTGACTTTGGGGGGAATGGGTGGGTGGGGAGGGGGATAGAGGGGAGCAAAAAGGGGATGGATGTAATACAGCAACAATAAAATTAAAAAAATATATAGCAAAAAAAAAATAAAGACATTATCCTACGTGGAAAAAAAAAAAAGAAAAGCAATTATGACTATAATAAATATCAATCATGTAAAAAATAGTAACATAGAAAACAAAATTGGGAGACAGGAGAAAATATAAGGGTACTATATTCCACATCTATTATAGCATAGAGCCAATCAGCACTTTTATTTATTTATTTATTTATTTATTTGGCTTCTCCATTTTCTTTATTCTTCTTAGCATTCTCCTGTCTATTCTGTAACCACCAATGTGTACTTATTTTTTCTTTTCACATTCAGACAATTCACCATTTAATTACTGCCTTCTGTCAGCTTCTCAAATCATATTAATACATAGTTTTCTTTTAGTTACTTCAAAATTCCTATGTTAATTCATTTGTTTAAAGAATTACTGTTTTAGGTAATATGAGTTGCAATATTAACAAACAGGCAAAAATCCATTTACACACATACATATTTTTTCACATGTTTGAATACATACTTGATTTTGAAGAGTTAATACAAAAACCAATCAGCACCTTTAAAATAGAAACATGTAGCTATGACAAAACCAAAAACAAACATAGTGTCTCCAGACTATTAATATTTGTCATAGTATTTCTCTTAATATTAAAAAATATTATAAAAGTAATATCTGTTGTTATAAAAAATTTGTTTGAGGTTTGCCAATTACATATTTCCTTGTCATCAAATTAATTTGAGTAGAATTATTAATTTTATATATAAAATGGCATTATTGTTGGAATTAAATTAAAAAATAAATATCTCCACATATACTTTTCATTATATTTTCACAGATTAATTTGCAAGGTTAATAATTATGATCTCCAATAATTAAAAAGTTACAAAAGATGGAAGAATTAAGATATGGAGTAAGAATATGGAGATTATATCTATCTATATCTATCATCTATCTATCTATCTTTCTCTCTCTACCTATCTATCTAATCTATCATCTTTCATCTGTCTATTATCAATAGCTGAAATAATGTTCACCAAATATCATGATGAGTTATTTTGGGGTAATAATCCTATTATAACCAAGATGTTACAGAGTGTCTAACATTTGCTAAGAATTCAATAAATATTTGTTGCATGACTAGTGGGAAAGAAAACATGACTTCAAAGTACAGAAAAATCAGTGCACACCTCAGAGCTAAGTTTTGCTGTGGGAGTTCTAAAAGAGGATGTTGCTTAAAGATACTTAAAGGAAAAAGCATTTTTGAACTGTTAAGAATGTTTATGTGGATTTGGGCTTCAAAAAATAAGAAGAGATATTTCTCATGTTTTCAGAAAAGAGATGCTTCTCATGATTCAGAAAAGCACGTTTGAGGTTTCGGTGTTAAGCCTTGTCAAATGCATTCCTAAAGGCAGAGATAACCAATTAAATTTCTTCATCATATAGGAAAAAGCAACTCTACGCTGAAATTCATGCCACAGAAAGAGAGAAAATGGAATGTACAGCCACATAAATGTGGAAGGACAGGTGCCAGTCCCCTTAGAGTCTCAGCCCTGCCAGCCACATCTTTCTTGTCAAGACTCATCATTCTAAGAGAGAACACTCCTAATCTAGGCATCTTAGGGGATGAATTTTAAAGCAAGGACTTGATCCTTGATGTAATCAAGCAGCTAAGCAGAAACACAACTGAATTAGGAGTCAGAGGACAGAGTTCCACTTTGGGATAATCACTTTTCTTGGCTTCAGTTTGCTCATCTGTAAAACGAAGATATTAATACCTGCCCTGTGTACTTTAGAGAGTGATGATGAAGAACAAATTGGATAAAATGAGTGAACATGCTCTGTAAACTGTAAATCACTGCATGAGGCAATCTTATCATTATTTAAGGTCATCTTTCATGTGCCACAGCAGGGAGAAAATCAGAAAAGGCAGCTTCAGATTTTTTTTTTTTCTTTCTAAACCTGTTGATATCTTCTATTCCTCACCTACTCTGCTTTAAATGAACGTTTCCTATTGTCCATCAGTCAGCTAGACATAGATGTTGGACAGGCCTCTCAAACTTAACATGTCCAAAATAAAACTCATTGTCTTCTCCACCACACTTAATTTATTTTCCTGGATTTTCTATCTCAGTTAATTACATCACTATATTCCTAGTCTTCTAATTTGAAAACTATAGAATAAAAAATGTAGTGGATGGTTTTATATTGCACAATTCTAATTGATACCATTCACATAGTCTCTGAATGGAAGAAATGTTGTCCAGTGAACAATGTCCATAACTGACCACAGAAGCTCTCCTTATAGCTCAACCACTCGCTGCATTATCACAATGGTCACCAACTTCTTGATTTTCTATAGTAGGGAAGAGTCTGTGGACAATTCTCAATTTATTAGAGGTCCCCTGATAAACATTCATGACAATTAATCATGGTCGGTCTACCTTTAATGGATAAGTAGAGGACAATATTCTGAGTATGGATTATGTGTGAAAATTATAATACAGGGAGATTTTTGTTTTAATTTAAACATAAACATTTTAACACTTTATATAAGTGCGTGCATGTGTGTGTTTAGTAGTCTCCAAAGGTAGCCCTCAACAATCTCCTCTGCCTATGTGTTCATGCTGCATCTCACATCACCTCAACCAGTCAGAGTGCCTGTCATCAATAAATCAACAAACAGCAACTGTTGAAGAGGATGTGGAGAAAGGGGAAGGAACCCTTTTTTACTGTTGGTGGGAATGCAGACTGGTAAAGCCACTGTGGAAAACAGTATGGAGATGCCTCAAAAAATTAAAAATAGATTTGCCTTTTGACCCAGTGATCCTACTTCAGGGAATTTATCTGAAGGAACCCAAAACACTAATTCGAAAGAACATAAGGACCCCTATGATTATTGCAGTGTTGTTTACAATTGCCGAGATATGGAAGCAGCCCAAATGTCCATCAGTAGATGAGTAGATAAAACAACTATAGGACATGCACACAATGGAATACATGGCTATAAAAAGAAGAGAATTTTATTCTTTGTGATGGCATGGATGGACCTCGAGAACATTATGCTAAGTGAAATAAGCTAGTCAGAGAAAGACTAATACCATATGATTTCACTCATACATGGTATCTAATGAAGAAACTGAGCTAACAAGCAAAATAGAGAGCAGGATGACACCTATGGGTGTGGGTTAGGAGGTGGAGGGATTGAGTAAAAATGAAAAAGAGTTCATGGACATGGACAACAGTTTGGTGATCCTGGGGGGAGTTCAGGAGGGCAAATGGTCATGGAAAATATACAGTAAAAACAAAAGTTAAACTAGTGGAGCTGGTGTCTCCTTCACTTGAATCTGTGCTAACCTTGTGGTGCCTTCGTTAATGGGATATTGCCAGAGGCGGTGCAACTGAAAGCTTGCTAAGCCTTAAACACAGTGTATGCGCACTGGGACTTGCCATTTTGAAACATTCCTTCTCAGAACCCAGTAGTGAAGTTATGAGAAAGATACGAAAAGGAGAACCGAGGCAAGTGGCTTGATAGACAAACCCAGCTGAAATCCTGACTACTGGCACCAGCCTGTCAATCTTGAGAACAAGCCATCTTGGACATTCTAGCCCCATCAAGTTCCCAAATGACTATGGCCCCATTCACCATTACAGGAAACAGAACTATCCAGCTGAACAAATAACCACAAAACATCATTCGGAATAATAAATGCTTCTTTTAAGTCACTACGTGCGGGATAGTTTGTTACCCAATAAAAGATATAAGTAAAGCTGTTTGTGTGTACATGTATGCGTGTATGTGTACTGATCAGTGTGTATTTTAATTCACCTCTTTAAAAAGTCTAAGATAAAGGCAAAGAACACCATTAGCTAAAAGTGGTGTAAATTTTTTGTTGAAATAGTTTCCAAGACAATTCTTTGCAATGTTTAGTTGATCTATCAATTAAGGCAAAATGAAGATAGATGTTAGAAAAGAGGAGAATGCCCCAGAGGTGAAAACTGGACTTGACACTGGGTAGAGAATGTGGAAAATGGATCTCATAATCTAACCTTCTGGTTATCCTTACATACATTATGCCTATGTCTATTGAGTAGATAAAACCTCAAGCAAGTAAATAAAACCTAAGATTAAGAAGTTACAAACTCCTTGATAGAGACCCTGTCTGTTATCTGGTCACTTGTCTATAAGATCAGGAAATCTGCTGAGAGAGAGGTATCATGTAATCTATGGGGCTAGTGCCTTCATCAGCTCTTTGGGAACTAGGATACTGCACGGGGAGTTTACTTTCCTCTTCCCACATCCTTATCCTATGTGGATTCTCCAGGTTTTTAGTCAAATTGCCCTGAGACTAAACATTCTGCAGCTGAGAAAACTTGGATGACGCTTAGTTGCTATTTTAAAATGCAAGTCCAGCACCATTTCCACTCTTACCTTCGTTATTTTAGTTCATCTCCTTTTCAACTTTGAGGCTAAAACACTATATTCATCTTTTAAATAGTTACCATCTATAGTTTCTATTTCCTCCCATTAATAATCTATTCTGTTGTCAGTGATATTTTATTTATTTATTTAAAAAGACTTTATTATTTTTAGAGAGACGGGAAGGGAGAGAAGGGAGAGAGGCAGAGAAAGAGAGAAACATCAATGTATGGTTGCCTTTCACTTGCCTTCAGCTACGGACCTGGCTGGCGACCTGGGTTGCAACCTGGTTATGTGCCCTAGCTGGGAATCGAACCAGTGACCTTTGGGTTCGAAGGCTGGTGTCTTATCCACTGTGCCACCAGCCAGGGCTCTCAATGATATTTTTAAAACACAAATCTGTCACCTCACTTCCCAGATAGAAAACTTGCCACTGAATTTCTCAACACACAGAATGGAGTAATTGTTAATAGCACAGGATCTTGGTTGTCACGCTAAGGAGGTTGGGTTTCATACAGTAGGGACCATGGACTGTATGATGATTTTTGAGGAGGGAGTGAAATAAAGCAGTATTTAAAAAATGTAAAAATGTCTTTTTACATTTTTCAGATTAATTGCTTTTGATTTTAAACAGTTCTACCAGTCTGCTCATTATAGTTCATAGCAACTAAAATAATTTTTGCAGGCCTCTTTCATATACTTTTCCATTCTTATCTGCACATTGGCCTATGATCCATTTCATATTTATAGTCACATATGTCTCCAACTCAGCCATCCCTCTACTTCTCTATCTTTGAGTTCATAACTTTAAGCTTACATTTACATATATAAAATACTTTTCTTTCTTCAATTTCTATCATCTAAAGAAATGAAACCAATCCCATTGAATCAGATAACTATTTCCCTTTTCTTCAAACATCTCCTTAGACAGATATCAGCACCTATGTTAGTATATGTAAACATGGAGTGGGAAATATGTCTTAAAACGGGGCCACTTTAAGTGGTCCCTGTGGCACTAGGACAAATTCTCTGTGGGTAGTTGATCATGTTTCAATTTAAACTGCCTGGCAAAGTTCCTTCACGTTCTACAAACAATTGCAGGTGGTGTTCTTGGAGACCAACAGTCACTGCTACTTCTGTCACTGGCATGTGAAGCTGGTAATTAAAATCATTCAACAGCCATGCTCTGACATCTTCTCAATTTGTAGCAGATTGACTGGATAAGATTAAACCCTAGGAGACATTTCTTGATTCCATTGTCGCTCCTGCTAAAGAGCTGGTTATTGCTCGAACTCTGGTCAGGGAACGTACAAGAATTGACCAATGAATGTATAAATAAATAAGTGGAACAACAGATCAATGTCTCTCTCTCTCTCTCGCTCATCAAGAAAAAATAGAATTAAAATAAAGATCTAGTTATTGTTCTTGCATCACTAGAAGTCAGGAGTCAGTTCAGAAAGGACTTGACATTTTTGTTCCTCATTTTAGACATGTTCTCAGTTTGAATATCTGTCTACCTTACTAATTAGATAGTCTTCCACAAGTTGCTGGGTCTCAATGAATTTCATTATTCTCACCTGTAAAAGGATTATAATGGTATCTACTGAAAAATAGGGATGATCAAACTACATGTGTGTATGTGCACATGTGCATGTGTGCATACATCACTTGACATTGTGCACAATAAATACAGCCATTGTATAATGGCTTTGGCTATTGCAGGTTTGTCTGGAATTACTGGGGACCCTATTTCTCCTCCATATTCTTCAGTCCCCAATTTGTAATATGAGCAAGCTACTCTCTGAGATAAATCTAAAACTTGCCTCAGTATTTGTAAGTAGCTGAATAGAAGCAATCTTATGTCAAAACTCCTATCTTGTGACACCACATAGAACAAAGGGCAGTCCCAAAAGATATAAGGCTATGGGGATTTCAGATACACTATTCCTCAAGAATGATGTTACGGCCCTTTAAGAATTTTGTAAAACTTGAATCATGGAGCATAGAAAAATTGATAATCTGAAAGATTTACTAATCTTTTTATGAAAATACCCGGATTTGTTTCACCAGCCTTTTATCTTCTAGAAAGTCTTCTAACTGGCAAAATGTTATGTTTAAATCTGTCTTTATTTTAAATTGTGGGTGTGAAGTACAAGCTTTCCCAAATATAATTTTGTTCTGTTTTGGTAGCCTCACATAGTACCCTGCAGTGGCTGTTTCAGGTAGGAACTGCCAACAGCGCTTAGGTAGCATTTCCAACATATGGAATCATCTGGGTACATACCACATGCAGGGTTGGTGATGGCTACTGTGCCAACCACAGTTTCTCATGCATAAGAAATGTATGCTTGGCTATGTCATTTTTCCACTTTTGAAATTGTTCTGGATTCAGCATGAATACAGTGGCTCTTATGTAGAACAAAAGAGCTTGAGAGATTTTATTTTTCCTGTACAAATGCCCAGAGGCACTCATTCAGTTAAACAAATTAAATTTTGTGGAGGAGAAACAGTAATATGTTTAAAATATCAGAGTTTTCCCCCTTCACTTGTATTGAAAAATGACTAATCTGATTTAATTCACATTTGTGATGTCAATTTCTGGTCAAAATAAAATCCTGTGGATGTATGTTTTTGCATAATTCAATCTTTTTTCTTTTTTTAAATTCTTACTTTTTATTGTTCTGTTACAGTTATCCCTATTTTTCTCCCATTGCTCTCCACACTCCCATACCCCCACTCCACTCCCACAGTCAATCCCCACCCTGTTGTCCATGTCCATGGGTCTGTTAAATGAGATAACATTGGTTAACAACATTATATGTTTCATGTATACAACATAATAATTCAATATCTGTACAATATATTACGTGCTCACAATAAAAAGTTTAGTTCCCACTTGTCACTGTAAATTGGACTCTCTTTACCATTTTGCTCCCCTCCAACCCCCCTTTCCCTTTGGTAACCACCATTGCACTGTCTGTAGCCACGGGTTCTGTTACACTGGTTTGTTACTCTTTTGTTTTACATTTCGCACATGGGTAAAATCATATGATAGACCAGTTTTTAATCACTAAAAATAGTGTCACAGTAAAAATTCTAACTGAAAAAGCAGCCCTGTTTCACTGGTGGTATTTTAACAAAGCACAGCATTTAAGAAGCATTGGTCTTTTCATACGTGCACTAAAATTCTTCTTTGCACCAGAAACATACCAGGTTATTTGTCAGAATCTGTGATTTATTATTTACTCCCTGAATTTTTAAGAAAGCAAATTTAGTTAATGCGCTATTGATTTAACTAAATATATAGTATAATAAAATGTAAGGATACCTCATAAATGCATATTGTTCTTTTTGGTACCCCCATTCATTTCTCTCCTGTCCTTTTTGATGATGAAAATATCATAAATTAATCAGCAGTAATATCATCTAGCTGTACTTCTTCTCTAATTCTGTGGGACTGACTTTCTTTTAGCTCTCATTATCTTTTCCCTTTGTGAAAGGCAGTGGTGCCAGAATAGTTACACCATTCTCCTATCTCCCATCCTCTGAATATAAAATAAAAATATAGAATATTTCAATAAACCTTTAAAATGAAGGAGGTTGCTTTTAAGATAAGTTGCTTTAATGTGAAGATTTTTTTGAAATTGAAATTTTACTTTATGTTATTTAACAAGTTCATTCTTTTTCTTCTAAATGTTTTTTATTTTATTTAATAGCAATGTAATTTAACAAATACCAATAAAACAACATCACTGACATTGGTATCTTGTGTTGAAATACACAATATGGAGTCATGCCTGCTAGGGGTGCCATGTCAGCAAATCAAACCTTAGATGACTTTCATGTCTCTGGAAATGCTCCACTGTGCACAGAAGCACTGTATATCCAGTCAGCCTATCCCCAACTGCCAATGCAACTCTTGGCTCTACACTTATGTCCTTGTTCTTTATTCATTTTCTGTTTTACTCTTCCTTAGTCCTTATTCTTTATCTTATAAAAGCTTCCTGCCTAGTGTCGCATATTATAGATTTTGGAACCCTTGTGAATGGAGGCTGCTCACTTTATGAAATGTGAAAGTTTGTTTTTATTAATTAAATTGTTTTGTTAATTATTTTAACAGTTGTATATAATAATAAAGTATTATTATTTTGTTATAGAAATATTTCACAACTGCTTGGTTTGAGTGTACATTTTTGTAATCTGTTCAGATTTCAGGTAAATAGTTTAAATAATTTGGAATTACCCTAGCCTGAGAAACCATTTCACTTCATGTTTTGAAGTGAAAGACTAGATATTTTTCTGGGTCATTTAAAAATCATTGCAGGGCTCAAAAAGTTTTATATTTGGCATCTTTAGAGCTTTACAAACAATGCTGCACAATTAACATATGAAGCCTCTTATCTCAACTGTGGGACTTGATAGTCTTATTTTTCTTCTTTCTCTCTCCATAGGTCCTTCCCCTTAAAAATCTACATTATCGTGGTCGCATATAGCAGACTGAATATAAATGCATAAAATAATACTAAAAAGGATAAAACTAAGGTCAAAAACCACAAAAGCAAAGAAACTTGGAGAAGATACGAGAGCATGCTAAAGATGTCAACAAAATATTGGAAGCTGGAAAGCAGATTGACAAGTGATGACATACATATACAGATAGACAGAGGAAGATGAAAGCTCGATGTCTGTAGTCGGGGAAGCAAGAATCAAAACAAATAAAGCTTCAAAACACCAAAATGTCTCAGGGTTTAGAGGTGTCAGATACTTTTTGAGGCTGAACAATTGGTAGGGCTACATAACAGAAATAGAATGGGTTAGGCTTCCACTGTCTATCTTTAATCTTGGTAGTTTCCAGGTAGTTTCCTGTCTGGACAGGACACCAGCACAAATGCAGTAAAAAGCGGGGATAAAGTGAAAGTTTGTATGTTAGAAGGTGAAGAACCTCATTCCCTTTCTCCAACACATGTCTGGGAATTTTAGTAGCCAGGATTACATAAAACAAGAGATTGATGGTGTATCTCTTGGAATATTAACTAACCCAGGAGGAAAGACCTAGGAACCAAAATAGCTGGATTCTTGCCCAATTACTTCATAGTGAGACCAAATACCTAACAAGCTCCAGGTATTCCTACAGAGCTTCTTCGCAGTTTTATGGTGCCTTCAATCTTAAATAGGCTAAATAGGCAAAGACGTCATATATTTTAAGAAAGTTTCTAAGTTTAAAAACACAAATAAAATAAAGAGATAAAAAAAGAAAAATCCAGAACTTATAGGAACATGGTAATGCAGGGAGCAGAAGACAGAAAACAGAAAGCCATTATAACTGATATGCTCAGAGATCTCAGAGAAAATACTATAGCCATGAAACAAAAAGGTAAGTTTTTGAAAAGAACCATTAAAACACTTCATAAAAGGGGAGATTCTGGAAATTAAAAATGACAGAAGAAAAATTAATAACTGAATTAGAAGAGAAAGCTGAGAGGAAATTTGTCATAAAGTAGAACAAAATGAAAAGAAGGAAAAGAAAGGAAAGATAAGAAAATTAGAAGATAAGTTCAGAAAATCTTATCATTGAATAATAGTTTCAGAAAGGAAAAATAGGGAAAATTACCAAAGAAGCAACAAGAAAGCATCCCAGAAATGAAAGGCTTGAATATTGAAATAACTTACGTAGATTTAATTCAAGAACAAATGTTTATCTCACACTTATTATTGTAGATTATTCTTAAGGGTCTCTCACATTTATGCATGTCTTGCGAGAGCTCATTGTCTTTGTTTCAGACTCTTTTCATGGATATTTGTATGGCAAATAGCCTTGGAAAATAGCAATATCATCTTCCCAGAGGGCAAGAGTAGGTTTGTTTACATCTTACTGTCAGGAATAAAAGACTCAGAATCCCTAAACTTAAGTTCCTCCCTGAAGACGCAACCTACTATGTATGCAGGTGTCTGTCACCTGACCCTCTCCCTTTCACCCTCTGGAAATTGGGGCTTGGGGAACTAAACAGAAATGATACTGCTGGAGCTACTGTGAATTTACTGCTGTGAGTAATAAACTCTCTTTGTCTTTGATGCAGGAGTCTTGTGCCTTCTGCCGGCATCCATGAAACTGTGGCAGGATAGCTAGTTAGCTTGTAGATAGATTAAAATTTCAGACCCTGTACAGTTCTTGACAGTTGTGGCAGGAGGATGATGGGGTGCTGAGAAATATGGGTCTCTGAATGTGGAAGGATAAGGGTCTCACAGGCTGATTAGTAGGATTTGAAGGAAACACATAGGAATCAATAGCAAAATGTTGACTAAATTATATGGTTAACCAGGCAAGAAATGATCCTCCATTGTCTATTAACCAGAAGGAGTTGGGGTAGTGGTCGACTGAGTAAAAGGAAAGCGGTTCAAGGACAGCTGCCCAAATAGCTCCATTCCAGTCAGGGGACTTTCTCGCCAATCTGGTCACCTGTTTCAGGCCTACATTATTGTACCAAACATTACTAGTATCCTTTCCTTGTGGGAAGAAAGTTCTTCTGATATAAAAGTTTTGGAGTTGTGCACTCTGACTGCTAGGCAAAGGAGAGAAATTTGTGACAGCTATGGCCAGAAACCAAGTGAATCACTTCAATTTTGGCTGGTTCGCTTGAAAAATGGGGTGGAGAGGGCATGTACCTTGGTGAAACAATGTCAACAGCAAGGCCATCACTGAGCTCAACACCTCTTGCAGGCTATCAAACTTAATGATATTTAGGGAAAAAAGGAAAAGGTCAAAGAGTTTATTCACCTAAGCCTTTATTTATTTATTTATTTACTTACTTATTTTTGCAGAGGATGTTGGCTGCTCATAGGGAGTTTTGTCTTTTTGGAATAGATTTCTCTGAGATTGATGCACTCCAATAGGAAACCAGGCATGAGGCATTGACTAGTTTTGGGGGTCTTACTGCCCTAGATTTCATTTACAATGTTGATACAGGTGGCTCACAGGAAAATAAAAAACTGTAGCCCTGTCTGGTGGCACAGTGAATAAGGCGCCAGCCTGCAAACCCAAAGATCTCTGGTTCAATTCCCAGCCAGGGCACTTAACCCGATTGTGGGCCAGGTGTTCGGTCGGGTTTGTGGCTGGAGGCAGGTGGAAGGCAGCTATACATTGGTGTCTTTCTCCCTTTCTGCTTCTCTCCTTTCCCTTCTCTCTAAAAGTAATAAATAAAATCTTTAAAAAAAAAAAAAGTGTAAAGGTCTGGCAGCAACAAGCAAGCTTACCAGCACAGAGCTGCTTCCTCCCTCGGTGCCTGTCCACTTCGGTCTGCACCTTCTGCCTTCCACCTTACCCTACCTTCAGCAGCTTTCTTCAGCAGCTTTAAGGAGGAAGATGTTTAGGGGCAGGGTTAGGTTGCCCAGTCCTTAGAAGAACTGAAAGCTATATATGTATATTGTACATGGGCATGTACGTTGGGGAGGGAATGGACTCAAACTTTTACAGCTCTGTTGGGTATAGTGTCTACTATTGCACCCTGCTCTGGCAGGAGAGGGGACACTCAAATTTCACAGATTGTATGTGGACAAAGTCCCCAGTGGGGAAAAAGAGAGAAAACGAATAGGGCCTTTTGGGCCAATTCAATGTATTATCTTTATGGCTTCCACTACACAATATATTATTGGTATTATATGTATGCATTATGAATATTCATAGAGCCAGAGGAGGTTTTCTTAAATGAAAATAGCTACAGTTAGAGGAGTGCTAGTACCTTTGTGCTCCGACAATTCTAATGACACTTAGAGAGAAATGTCTCTGTAATGGATAATTTTGATGATTGAAACTTTTGGCAAAAATGTAGCTGCTATCCAGAGACATCCTATTGGCTTTTTGGGAATCTTTGTCTACTTAACACAGCTACCAGGTACATGCTTTTGTAAAGTAGCTTTTAGTTTGCTACTGTGTTCCTAATGAAAATAAATGCCTAATGCATAGAATCGTTGTACGGTGTCATTCACATTGCCATCATTGTTAATGGATCATTGTTACCCTGGCAATGGCAACACATGGTCACAGACTGGGCACCTAAGAAAGAGCCCTGCGTATCTTAAAAAAATGCCTGCAGTAGATCTTACCAACTTGGGATGATGGTGGAGATCTCTCCAAAACAAGGCTACGTTTGTTTGTTGGAAAATCATCTCTGAGGGGTAACTGACTTCCTATTTTTACACAATCCATGAGGCAATTATTAACTCCAAGAAAAACAAAACTGTGTACAATTATAATCATGGTGCTTTACGTAACTCAACTGTGAGTAATATTTAAATAGGCATAGGCATAGAGTAATATTTAAATAGTGACGGATCTAGATCATGCACATAGGGGAGGTGAAGAGATGAGGATGTGGCTATGTTTAGTGATGGTGGAATAAACTGCTAAAGATCTAAGTCCCAATTTTCCTTAGAAGGTAGTTACTATGTGTTGTCTAATAAAAGTTTATAAAATAATGTAAAATCTTATTTAAAAATAAAGAGGTACATACCAGAAAAAACACCTAAAAGAGCTGAAAGGGATGACCTTTGGGGAATGAATGAAAATTGGATGAGCAGGGGGTAGAATAGGAGATTACAGGAGTGTATTTAAGCATAATTCAACTGCTGGGCATTTCAAAATATGTGCATTCTATATTAGTTTGCTAGGGCTACCACATACTGGGTGTCTTAAACAATATAAATGTATTTCTCACAGTTCTGAAAGCTGGAAGTCCAAATTCAAGGCATCAAAGGGTATGAATTACTCTGGATCTTCTTTTGTTGGTTAGTAAGTGGCTGTCTTCTCTTTGTTGTTTTCCTTTGTGCATTTCTGGTATCTGTGAGTCCAAATTTCCTCTTCTTATAAGGATACCAGTCAGGCTGGATTAGAGTCCATATTAGTTGCCTCATTTTAACTTATTAAGCTCTTATTAAGGCCTTATCTTTATATATGGTTATATTCTGAAGTTTTTAGGGTTAGGGAGATTCATCACATGAATTTTGTGGGGGCACAATTCAGCTCATAACTCATGGTTTAATTAAAATGATAATTCTACCTCAAAAGATATCCACCAGATTTAAACCATGTAGAGTTTGATAGTTACTTGGAGCTTCATGCTCCACTGTCAGCTCCAAATGCAATAGCCATAGATATTATTATACTTCATACCGTATGCAAGGACTTGAAAAATAACATTTATTTTTGATTTATTTATCATGTTTCCAGCAAGAGTATGGTAACCATAGAATCTTGGAAGAATGCCATCCCTACTATTTTCGTCAGTTGTTTCCACTCAATCTTACAAAACACACTTTCCAACACTTGATCTTTCAAGTTCACACCAGCAGCTCTTCAGGCTTCTTATCCATGTTATTTTTTACTTGTTTGTTTTATCTTTCCTCTCTCCTTTTCTTGATCTCCTCTCCTGCAAGTTAATACCTCATTTTTCCCCCACAGAAACAGCCACAGAATTCTTCCCTGTTCTTACAGATAAAATTTGGCAGTTATGATAAGAGGAAAAAAATCTACCTTAATGATCTATAACTGATCACTTCTGTAATTCAAAATGTATTCTATAAATAAGTTAAAAATAACTCTATTTAGATCCCTTGGGAGACATACACAAATCTGTCAGAAGGCATTGTGATTCCAAATGAAGTTTTGTAAGCAGTGATAAGAATTCCACTTTATCACAAAGCATTTGAGAGGATCCTGAAAGAAATCCTGAACAAAATTAATGGGGAAATATAAAATGGGATTGAATTGAGAGTTAATATATTTCCTAGCACACTGTCATTCTAAAAGAACATAAAACATTAGGAGTAGCCTATGAATAATGAAAAGACCTGAGTATTTGAAACATTTTGGAAGTAGAAATGTTCAGAAGCAACAATATATTAAAGGTAATAGAAAGGGGTCAACTAAAAAAATATACTCATTCAATTTTATTGTATCCAGTAATTCCCAAATATGCACACCCATAAAAAATCCATTTTTGTCCTATACTTTAGTGACGTAGTAACTCCATCCATTTTGTTAGATGATTTCACTTTTCAATGCCATTATACTATTACTATAGTAAGAAGACATTTAATTAAGACATATCACAAAGATAATTAAATCCCAATTTATCACATTTTAATTATTCAAAACACAACCAAATTCTAATTGTAAAAAGGTATAAGAACATAGAATAAGGATATGAATAAATATGGTAAAAGGAAGATTAGGATAGAAATATCAAAGCATTTCTTGGGCACACTAATTGCCAACATTATGCTAAATGTTAAACACAAACAAAAGTAGTTAAAACATGTTTTCTTCCCAAGAATTTAAAATCTACTTGGTGACACTGACTTATATAAACATAAAAACGTATAGGAAGTATTTAAATTTCATACACATAAATAATTCCCTAAAATCAAACTAAAAATAAACAGAAACGTCAATGAATTGAGATTCTTTTCCTCAAAGATGCGCTCTGCTTTCCTTTGGGGTAACTCTTGGGCAGCACACCTAGTGACACCAGTGCCTGCCTAGGCCCCAGAGTGAGGAAGGGATTGCAGGAAACATGGGAGGCAGTGGGACTAAAGCCAGAACATGGCACATGATAGATTTTTCTATCCTCAAGTAAAGAGTAAACAAACCAGTACGGCAGCATCCCATTGCCCCAAGCACATAGTGCAGCACCTAGTGGCAGAGGGAGGCTGCACAGAGTTTGCCCACCCTGGTGAGGGTGATGGACAAAAGGCAAAAACCTCCTCTCTTCCCAAAACATGTCTACAGAGGGAGGTTCAGACCTACCGGTCTAGCTTGGTAAAAGGATGGATTGGTTAGGAAAGTAGGATGCTTCTGGAAGACATGGAATTTTGGGCCCAGAAATAGTGGGTAGAGATTCGCCCCTTTTCTTTCCCCTCAACTGGCACCAAGGATGAGTCTCACACGCTGAGCAGTGACCCCAAGGTGCATGCCCTAACAGCAGCTCATGAGATGCCGTGCTACATGCCACATAGATGGTCCTGGACGGTACCACTTCTCTTAGAATTCAGTGCAGGGACATACGAGAGGAATGTTTGCTAGCTTTGGGGGTGTTAGTAGTCTTAGGCATGGACTCCGTATACAAAGCCCTGCGCAATTGGCTGCAGCGGTTGCTGGTGGCCCTGGGGCCCCAGGGTGGGAAGCGGCTACAGTGTGGCAATGGTGGCACCAGCCCCACATGTGCGCACTCCAGGGAGGGAGCCTGAAGCCTAGCAGCCTTGTGCTCTGAGGACAGATAGGAATGGAGAGGGATCTCTGGGCTTAGTTTTGGGTTTCCACATTTTTTGGAACAAACATTTAATTGAGTTTTGTGAAAGAGTCCAGAGCCAGGTAGTTTCCTGCTCCCCCAAATTGTGCAACATTTTACAAAAGCCTTTTTTCCTCCCCCCTCCCCCATCCTTCCTCTTATGCCCATGTTCTGCACTGGGCAACTGAATATGCCCTTTTTGTTCAGTAACACAGTTTTCTGGCCAGCATTTAAATTTTACCTTGGTCATTTCATTGTTACATACTAGTCATGAAACTATATATTATTTGTCAAATGACTTATTGCCTAGAAAATAAAAGGTGCTACAAGGGTTAAAATAACTGTCTACAAAGAAATGGCTTGGTTTTAAGTTAAGCATTTCAGTTTGACTCTAGATTCAGGTATTACCACTCTTTGTAATGCAAATCATTCTATAGAACAAGGACTTTGCTAGCTCTGGTAATCTTCATGGCTAGCAAAAATGAGACAAGCTCATTTGCAATATGCAATAGTTCTGCTACATTTTATGATCACCTTATGGTTTGTGACAGCTACCTGCCTAATGTGTTTTGCGATGTGCCTCTGGGTAGGGTTAGTTTTAGCATGAATTTTATAAAAATACAAATAAAAATTACAAGAGTTCATAGTAAGATCTGCTTACATTTTCTTCAGAAGGGGTGTACTGTCAAATTAAATTGCTTTCATACAGTTTTAATTAAATTATTCTGACTTGATTTTTTTCATTTGTTTTTCAAGTAGATTATTTTCTGAAAATATTTTCTAAAATATAACTCTTCTTCTAGGTTTCCATCTCATAATTTTATTGAGATAGAAGTGAGGTCTCAGTTTGTAATCTTCTAAAGTTTCCATGAAGTTTCAAGTTCAACACACAGCATGTGATTGTGGAAAAAGCATCAGGAGTGTTATAAATGGAGAGTCAATTAAATAGGGAAACAACCTCATATACTGTCATGGAAGTCTTCCCACTCTCCTTACCTGCTTATTAATTTTCTGGGTTGGAGGATAGGACAGAGATTTCATATGGCATAAGCACTTATATAGCAAAAGCTGCATTTTCAGAACTGTGGCGTCTAAATAAAATTTTCAGAGCTGGAGTCTATTGTTCTTTAAATAACTATTATAGTTATGATCCTGATTGTAAAGTACTTAAATTCAGTGAGGTTGATGCACTACTACAGGCTACAAATTACCTACAGACACAAAAGAATAAAGTTAGAACTAAATAATCTATGAAATAATAGGCTGTGGAAATAAGTATGAAAAAAGAAGTGACTCATTAGATAAATCAAAAATACAAACTTAAGTGTTTGATTTGGCAGTTGAAAAATACGAACTTTCATAAAGGGAAAATTGAGGAAAAATCATTTCAGTTTGAAAGAACATTGCATATGAAATTTTCTCAGTGTGATATCTGACTTGAAGTAGATAGTCAATAAACATATTTTCCTGTCTATGACCAAAGACACAGTGAGTCCCCCTGCCTGCCATGTTTGACAAAGGGTAAGTTGAGGAGTATGACAGGAGTGTAAGGTGTACGAAGAGGTTATAGAAAGAGAAAAGAAATTAGCTTCAATCTTAAATCTATAACACATGGGTTCTTTTACCTACTAATTTGTGTGATCTTAGATAAACCTCTTACCCTCGGGGCCTGAATTTTCTTATTTGTAAAATGGAGATTGTTTCCTGGAGCTATCGTAACAAAGTACCAACAATTTGGTGGATTAAAACAACAATAATGTATTGGCTAATAGTTTTGGAGGCTAGAAGTCCAAAATCAAGGTATTGGCAGAGCTATTTCCCACTGTAGTTTGTAGGGAATCTTTTCTTGCTTCTTCTTAGATTCTGGTGATTTGCTAACAACCTTTGGTGTTATTGGCTTAGAGCTGCATATGTTATAACTCTGCATTTGTTGTCATATAGTATTCTCTTTTTGTGTTTCCATCTTTACATGGTTGTTCATATAAGGTTTCCAGTTATATCTGATGAAGGACACCCTACCCTGGTATGACCTTATCTTAACTAATTACACCTGCAATGACTATAAATTCAATAAGGACATGTTCGAGGCACTGGCTGGGCATTGGGATTTCAACATACTTTTTTAAGGAAATACAATTCAACACACAAGAGAGAGAGAGAAATATCTATTATTATATTGTTGAGAAGTTTACATATAATGTATGATAATATATGCATGTTATAAAATACAAAATTAATTCAGTGCATGCTACGTGCTGAGTACTGCTATGAGTGAATTATGAAAATTGTCACAGAAATAGGTCCATGATCATTTTTATTTTTTCAGATGGGGAAAGTGAGGTACAGAGATATTAAGTGCTTGCACAGGGTCATGTAAATAGTAAGAGGGTGAGCCAGAATCCAAAACTAGGTAATATAACTTCAGACACGGGTTCTAAAATTCTAGCCTGTTTGTCTCTCAACCAGAGCATGTAGACAAATACATAAAAGGAAAAGCTGTTTCCTTTTTTTCTTTTACCTTTAGCTGTACTAGTTCTTTCTGAAACCATAAAATGTTTCATCATGCCTCAAGTGACAATTATGTATTAAAATAAACTGATAGTATACAAACTTGAATAGTTGTTTTTAAGATGCTTAATCCATGTACTTTATAAATTGAAGGGAAAACTTCTGTTATCCCAATTTCCATTTATACAATGCATCGACATGAGATATAACCTAGCTTAACTTTGTTATATAATCATAGGAAAATGGATTAAAAACAGAGGGGGAGTTTAAGTTTAAAACATGTGACTTCTAGCCCTGACTGGTGGCTCAGTGGATAGGGACCAGCCTGCAAACCCAAAAGTCACTGGTTCAATTCCCAGCCAGGGCACATAACCAGGTTGCAGGCCACGTCTCCAGCCAGATCCGTAGCTGGAGGCAGGTGAAAGGCAATCATACATTGATGTTTCTCTCCCTCTCTCCCTCTCTCCCTTCTCCTCTCTCTAAAAAAGAATAAATAAAATCTTAAAAAATAAAATTAAAATAAAAACATTAAAAAATGTTTAAAAAATAAATAAAACATAGGACTTTTAGAGACTCTGGTCAAGATGGTGGCATATGTAAACATGGCTCACCAACTTGCACACCACATCAAAATGACCACTAAAATATAGAACAACCATTATTCAGAAATGTCAGAAATTGAGTTGAAGGGAAGTCTGACAACTATAGAATGAAAGAAACAACATCCATCCAGACTGGTAGAAGGGGTAGGGATGCAAAACAGGCTGGTCCCACATCCATGTGCAGTGGGTAAAAATTCAGGAGGGTTATCTCACGAGCAAGGAGCCCCAGGCCCATACCAGAGCCCCCCAGCCAGGATTCCAATGCCAGGAAGATAAGTCCCCATAACTTCTGGCTGCAAAAAAAAGCAGGGATTAGGCTGGTCAAAAAAATTTATGGAGTCCCAAGCAGTTCCTCTTAAAGAACACACGCACAGACTTAGACATACTCCCTCTGAGCTCCATCACTGGGTTAGCAGCTTGAGAGCCACCAGTGGCACACAGGGAGGAATGGAAGTGTCTCGCACCAAGGTGAAAGCTGGGGAATGGCTTTCTCATATACAGAAAGGTGAGCAAAGACTATTGTCTCTTTTCTGAACCCTTACCCCACAAAACCACAGAGCTGGCAGGTGGCTATCAGATAGGAGATTCCATCACCAGGATAACACTGCTCTCTCCTGGAGACCCCATGACACTCTACCTCATCCACTTTACAGGCCCACCTAAATTGCTGCCGGTGAGTTTTCCATATGAATGGCTTGTCTTGGCTCATGTTTCACAACTGCCTAAGTCCAATAAAACAAGCAACAGCCAGTCTCAGTAAGTCCTCAAGCTCCATTACTCTTGCGAAATGGTCCCAGGACTGACATTAGCATCAGTAAGCCTACGTTCAAAGCTTGACTTTGCCTGGATATCTCCCCCAGCACAAGTAATAGCCATCTCAGATTGTTCTATAGTTCATGCAGCCTGGCCATGGGCAGGACACAGGAGGGGAATGACTTGTCTCACACCACCTGGGGAACCCCAGAGCCTGCACCTCAGTGGACGGCTACAGACCATGTTGGAACACCACCATCCTGCCCTTGCTCAGCTGATCCTCCATGGAGGGTGTATATGGTGGTCAGTGGTTACAACTAGTCCTTGCAGCTGACTGACCTGGGTAAATCCCTTCCATTAACCTGTCAATAGCAGTCGAGGATCAACTACAAGAGAAGAGAGTACTCAGCCCATCAAAAAGGTGCACCTCAAGTACCCAGCTTGCATGACAAAGGAGGCTGTGCCACTGGACCCTACCGGACACCTACTACAGTTGGCCAAGGCATGGAGTAAAAGCAGATCTACCTCATATATAGAAACAAACACAGTGAGGAAACAACAAAACACTGCCCAAGTGAAAGAATAGACCAAAACTCTAGAAAAAGAACAAAACAAAATGTGGATAAGCAATTAATCAGTTGCAGAGTTCTAAACACTGGTTATAAGGATGCTCAAGGACCATAGTAAGGACCTCAACAGCATAAAAAAGATCCACTCAGAAACAAAGGATACACTAATTGAAATAAAGAACAATTTATAGGGAAAACCACAGTAGGGTGGATGAAGCCAAAAATCAAGTCAATGATTTGGAACATAAACAAGCATAAAACAACCAATCAGAAAAATAAGACAGAAATAGACATGCAAGTTCAGGAAGTACAGAATCCCAAGAAAGATGGATGCAAGGAGGCCCACTCCAAGACCCATCATAATTAAAAAATTAAATATAAAGAATGAATCTTTATAAAAGCAGTTAGTTACCATAGGGGATTTCCCATAAAACTGTCAGATGATTTCTTCAAAGAAACTTTGCAAGCTAGAAGGGATTGGCAAGAAATATTCAAAGTCATGAAAAGTAGGGACCTACAGACAAGATTGCTCTCATTTAGAATCTAAGGGCAGACAAAGAGCTCCCCAGATGAGAAAAAGACTAAAGGAATTTATCATCACTAAAACAGTATTATATGAAATGCTGAAGAGAGTTATTTATATCTATCAATAATTGAATCTAAAAAACAAACTAAGTAAACAAGAAGAGACAGAATCATGGATATGGAAAGCATTTTGATGATTGCCAGGTGAGAACTGGGTATGGGGGATGAGTGAAGAGGTGAGGGGATTAAGAAGTACAAATAAATAGTTACAGAATAGCCATGGGGATGTAAAGCACAGTATAGGAGAGGGAGTAGCCCAAGAACTTATATGCATGATCCATGGACATGAAAAATAGTGGGGGGTTTGCCTGAGGGAGCGGGGGATTTTGGGTGGAGGAAGACCAAGGAGGAAAAATTGAGACAATTGTAATAGCATAATGAAGAAAATATAATTAAAAAATAAAACATATGACTCCTAAAATCTTATAGAAAACTTATAGCAATTTTCAGAAACCTATATAAAATGCCTGCTGGCATCATGGAGCAAAGGTCACTTCTGTATGGCTATTAATACAGGCCCTCCTTGCTGCCCCTTTTGCCCTTTTGCTTGTCCTTTAACAATTTGGTTCCCATTATGCCCTGTCTTGTGCTTACAAAGGAAAGATGTCAGATGCAGAAGCTGCGTTTTGTCACGAAATTGCTTATAGAAGGCATTTTGTGCTTTAAGGTGACTGAAGTGTCACTCAAAGGAATTTTGACCATTCTGAGAATGTCATCCATCTAAGCCAGTGATTTTCAGCCAGTGTGCCGCAAGAATTTTTAAAACATCCAATACCTGACTAGCACACTGACCTTTTCCCCGTAAATTGTCAAATAAAAAAATGACAATAGCTAACACAATAATGGCCACCTGGTATGAATCAATCAAAATTATACCTACCTTTTTTTGGTCAGATCAGCAAAAAAAAAAAAAAAGCAATATTTTTGGTGTGCTGCACAATTTTAGTAATTAATTTATGTGTACCATGAAATGAAAAATTTTGACAATTGTCGATCTAAGCTATCTTAGTCACCATTATGTAAAATAAAATATTAACTGAATATCTGGAGAAAAATAATATGAAAAAGCAAGGAAGGTGGAGGTTAGCTCTTCACCTGTAAGTATCAGTGGTTACAAGGATAAGAATTATCACCAGGCATACAGGTTATAGCTGTGAGGAAGGTTACCTAGGCCACCTCTCTGAATGTGAAAAATAGAAACTGTGAAGTTGCATTCACCTTTCTCCTAAGTAACAGACCCATGCTTTCAATTCACTATGGGGCATCTCCATTGCAGTTCTAACTCCCTAGGCTACAAGCCAAACATCACTTTTTCCTAACTAACTATTGGGACTTTAATTATGCAACTGGTGGATATCCTGGGCCTGCCTCCTGTAATTGCAATTTGTGTTCTAATCTCTGAAGAATTTTTAGCTAACCACTTTATTTTGCTCACTTTTGATGACTCATACTGCATTTTTAGGAATATCAATTCTCTCTTGTCCTTATACTTTCATCTGTATTTCTGTTATATTTTTATACTACTTTTTTGAGCTCTAGTCTTGAGCATTTGTAGCTGCTTTGTGCTCTTACTTTATTTAAAAATTGCATCATTACATTCAAATGCTTGCTGTAAATTTCACTGGATTCAATTAATCTGTGACATGTGTTCTTTAGTTGCTCGTTTGCACCACTCCTTTCCATCCTCCTTATCTTTTCCCATATCCTTTTTGATGATTAAATTTTGAAGGTCAGTTTTTCCTGAACTAGCTATTCATAGGCAACGTGTATTGAAAAGAGGTGGATAGAACTCTTTTCTAGGGAAGCAGCAATTTTCCTTAAGAGCTTGGGTTTCACTTATTGGTTTGTTTAGCTTTTCAGTGGGAAAAGATGGATGCTACTTTGTTGGCACCATAATGCCTCTCTGCTCCACCAGATCCCCAGCTATGGGGATTTGTCTCCTTGCAGATACAGATCACCTGTGTGTCAGTCCTTATTTAGCCACATTTCCTCTACTTCTGGGAACAAAACAAAGTTCAGGGAAGCTTCTGCCACCATGATCTTACCCTGTTCCACTGTCACAGACGTGCAATTACATATTAGACTTTTAGGTTGTGTTTCTCAACCTGACTTTAAGACACATAATTTTCTAGTACTTTTGAGATCTGTGGTCTCACACCTAAATTCACTCCTTTATAGCGTATAGTTCAACAGTTTTTCGTATACTCACAAAGTTGTGCAAATATCACCACTAACTCCGGGAATTTTCATCACTCCATAAAGAAACCCTGTACCCATTAGTGGCCACATGCTATTCTGTTCTTCACAGTCCCTGGCAACCACTCATCTATTTTTGTCTTTATAAACTTGCCTATTCTGAACATTTAAGAAAAATGGAGTCATGCAATATGTGGTCTTTTTCTCTGGATCCTTTCACTTGGCATAATGTTTTAAGATTCATCCATATGGTATGTTTCAGTATTTCATTCCTTTGCATTGCTGAATAATATCCCAATGTATAGATAAACCACATTTTGTTCATGTATTCATTAGTTTATGGGAATTTGGTTAGTTTCCAAGAAGGTTAGAACTAAGCGGGAAAAAAAGACAAATACAATTTTACAAGTATACATTTATTGATCACTTATATGTAAGATATTCTTCAAAAACTCATATAGAGAATATTTCTAAATATAAAGTATCTTATAGGGTAGGTATTGTTTGTATGAACAAGAAACTAAAGCTATTAAAGGGAAGTGAAGTGCCTGGTCCAATGTCATAGGCCTACAGTGAGCTAGACATAGGCAATCTAAGTTTATATTTTCTCTGTTATACTATGTGGTCTCTTGCTACATCATGTTGTCTCACACAGAACAGACCCAAAATGGTATGCATGATATGGAGGCAGGATACTGAGCAGTAAGGAGAAGTCTTAATTAAGTTCTGAAAATTACAGAAATATCTTGGCACATTAGCACACTCAATTAACTCTAAAATGACTGATAGATTTTCTAAAAGACAGGACATTTTCCAATTAAAATTACATGCCTCTTGGGGCTATCTGACTTCCTAAAATATTTATTAGAAATTTATATGTAAGAGAAATTATTTCCACATGATCAACTCTATGCATGCTTTGAAACTAAGCAAGAAGTCTCGTTCAGATTCATCCAAATCCCTTAAAAATATATGTCAGTGTACCTAACAGCTTCTTCCTCAGCTATCAGCAGCAGTAGCTGGAGCAGCAACAGCAGATGGCCTGGTCAACAGAAAGGACCCAGAGAGCTATCAGACCTGGGGCCGCTCTGGCATGTGAGGGAGGTCAGGAGTCAGGTGCGACGACAGCTTGAGTGGGAAGCACAGCAGGGCTTTGGGAACCGAAAGACTTTCCCATTTACTTTTCTGTGTGCTGAAAGAATCTTAATAGAGATAGTTCTTGCCTTCACTGATTGTATTTCTAAGTCCCTTCTTCCAAACCAAGTTAAGAACTTACTTAGGGGAACAGCAAATTTGTGTCCAAAAGGAATGCATACGCTTCCAGAACTGGCTCTCCATTGCAGTGTTCTAGTAAATAGGTATCTTCGATTCATGACATGGTTTAAGCAAAAAGGGGGATTTCTTGACTTACAACCATAGATATCTAGTGAAAAGGCGAGCTGTTTGTGTGCTGTTTGATTTAACCTGAATCACTGTCATCAAGACTCTGTCTCTGCATTTCTCAATAAATAGAAAGGAATGTTGCAGCTTCAGGCTCACCTTATCGACCTACTCAGTCCAGCAAACAGTTCTTACCACTGTGGCGGAAAAGCCTCTGACTGGCCAAGCTTGGGTCACATGCCCATCTCCAACCAATCACCGTGGCTGGGGAGTAGTTTCATAACTCTGGGTTCCATCCTCACCTCTAGGGTTAAGTGGGGACAAGATCTACCCACCCCTTCCTAGGCATTCTCCACCAATTGGTAGAGACTTTTCACAGCAGAAGGAGTAAGAGGAAAAGCTAGACAGAAATATACAACCATAGATGTTCATACTAATTGCTATGCATTTAATCCTGTATATATTGCATGTGTTCTTATGGATCTGAGGCTAAAGAATATATCCAATTTTATTTTTCCCTTTGTGTACACACCTAAAATGATGGTTAATAAATAGCATTTGCTATTTGTCTGCTATCTGCCCCTCTGCTAGGCATTACATATCATTTTTTCATTTGAATCCTTCAATACCAAAGCACTGATTTTCAGAGAGGATAATTTGCTAAAGGTGACAAAAAACTAAAATTTGCTGCAAAAGAATTTATTCTACTTAATGGTAGAGACCAATTTAATTTCTATGTATGGTCATTTTACATATGGCATTGTCACTAATATTCTGATAGTACATATAGAGTAACAGCAGCAATAGTGATTAACAGAGGTAATATTAAGTAAGTAATAATCACATTAATTACAAACAACTATTGGACACTTGTTTTGTAACAGATACTAAAATTCGTTTTCTCCAGAGCAGCCATAATGATTTCTTTTTAAACTACAAATCAGAATAAATCAGATTTGGCCATCCCTTTTTAAATACATGCTTTGACTCATTTTGCACTGAATTGAAACCCAAACTCTTTACTGTGTGTTATAAGGGCTCTGCTCCTCTTCCCAGCTTCTAGTCATCCCCTCTTCTCTTGCTTATTTTGCAAAACATTCAATTATTTTTTTCAGTACAGAAAAAATACACACTTTTTTTCTGATATTTCATCCTTGAGGAAGTTTTTGTCTTTTTTTTCTTAATATTGATTTTTGTAGGGCTGATTTTTTCTTAGCTTTCAGGTCTTAGTTGAAATGCAACCCAACAGAGAAGCTTTCCAAGACCATCTGTCTAAAGTACACTCTGTCAGGCTATTTCTTGTTTCTGTGCCTCCGGTTCTATTTTGCTCAGAGGAGATGGGGGAAAGAAGGGGAGGGGTCTAGTCAAGGAACTAGTAAGAATGACCCATTGACATAAACGACAGGGTGGGGATTGACTGTGGGATTGGGAAGGTGGGGCAGCAATGGGGGAAAAATTGGGAAGACTGTAATAGAACAATAAAAAAGAAATTTAAAAAAGAAAAAAAAAGCCCACACGCCCCTGCTCTGCTCTTTCCTCTGTCATGTCCTTTGGTTTGTTTCTTTCATAGTACTTATAGTCCATAAATATCTATCTTGTGTTGTTCAGGTTTTCTCAGCAGTTTGAGCACAGGGCCAGGTACATGCTAGGCACTCAGCACTTTCTGAAGACAGAAGGATTGTTCACAAAATCCTATGAACTGGACAATTATTAGAATCCTAATTTATAGCAATAAGGACTTAAGGAGTTAGATGGGCTTAGGCAAATTATCCAAATATTGCATAGCTAGTAAGTGGTAGAGTCTAGCTTCAAAACCTTATTACCTGACTCGAGACCCTGTATACCTACTGTTTGTTGCTATATCCCTGTTAAGAGTTAAAATTAATATTTCCCATTCTTCCCCATGGGGAAATTTTTTATTGCATATCTACTGAGCCATTCATAAACTATAAAGTAGTAATGTTCCTGTCTTCAACTCCTAGAAATTCTCTTCATTTTACAGGACTATTCTTGGCACTTCAGTGACTCAGTAGCAACATGAATATTATTACAACTGTTCAATTACTGAAAATATTTTGAGCTCTACATAACACTGCTAAATATAAAACAAATTACATAATGGATAAAATCCTCCTCATTGAGGATCTCTAATTAATCCATTATCTGTATATAAATAAACCAGATGTGGTTTCATGATTCTTCCTCCTTTCTCCTTCCACCGTCCCCTTTTTAAAAATGGTATGTCTCACTTTCAGGCTAACTCTGGTATTTATTTCCTAACTTAGATGAAGACACTACCTAGTCATTTCTAACTTCTTTGTAATCTTCTTTTAAGTAAGAATCAAAGTCCTCTTCCCTAATCTTTTCCCTCCAAATCCATGAAACTGCCTGTTTATAAGCAGAATGATTTAGAGAAAAGGTAAGAATCAGAAGACCTGAGTAATTTCAACTATAACAGTATGTCGTTTTGACACCTCCCTTATAATAGGGAGAAGGAGAGGACAGAAAGTGAAATTGAGTTTCCATTCTGTATTAGTGATTTGATATGCATGTCTTATTTAATTTACTCCAAAACCTAAATAGGTCATTATTATCATTTTTTCAAAGAGAAGGAAATAGGTTCATAAAGGCCACAAGGGACTCAAACTCAGGTGTGACTGAGCCCAAAGCCAGGCATGGCATGGTCCTTTACATCCCACTGGAAGGTAGCAGTGGGTGATGGGAAGGACAAGTTAGAACTGCCTGGCCTCAGTATTCTAATCTGGAGCATGATGGCTGGGAAGAGTTTCCAAAGGTTCTACTCAGTCAAACTGGCCAATTATCCACAACATATCCATAAAGCCTGATTTACCCAATTAATGCTCATCAGATAAATTGGAAAGAATCCCTTTATGTTACCTGGGAAAGAGCAGAGAAAGCGAGTGGGCAACAACATGGAGAAAGTAAAGGACTGCAGACTCACATTAGGAATTTAAAAACATTAGTGAATAAATGAATAATTCTAATGTAATTGTAACATAACAGTAATGGTCCTTGGTGAAATAGTAAGATATGCAAAACTATTTAAACTGTCCTTTCACCTCAGCACTCTCCCCGCCTAGGTGCCCATTCAAGGTGCAGTAATGAAACTTTCAGTATGGCTAGTGAGGGAGAGGTGAAGAAAAGGGACGTAAAGGCAGAGAGGAACAAATGGTTTCTACAAGGATGCTGCTCCTGGTTAATTCTAGTTTCCCAATAACACTTAAGAAGAGTGAGTATAAGCTTTGAATGTTATTTACCTGCTTTGTCATAGTCTAGTTTTGAAATGTGCTCTGATCTATGGTTGCCAGATAAAGTAAAAACACAGGATGCTAAGATAAATTTGAATTTCAGATAACCATGCTCCATGCAACATTTGGAATGTACTTTAAAAAATGTTGTTCATTGTTTATTTAAAATTCAAATGTAACTGGGTATCCTGCATTTCATCAGGCAACCCAATCTGACTTTTATTTTCATGAACAATAAACTGTACTGAAAATATTTCCCACTGTCTCATTTATAGGTGGACATTAAGAATCCTCCCTGGACTGAGCAATTCAAGATAGCCCTTTGTTAACTGCCAGGCTGGGGCTTAGAAGGAGCTGCCACCAGAGGCTGCCTCTGGGGATGTGACATTTGGGAGATGGCACACAAAAAGAACACAGGAGATGGGGTGAGAGAGAAAGGAACCGAAGATGAAGTAAAGGCCTCCCAGATAAGTTGCAGTAAGAATTTTCATTTCTATCTCTGTTAGAGTCTGAGACTCTTGAAGGAATTTTGAAAGGTACAACATGTTTTTAATATAATTCCTTCACCATTGACTCTCTGAGTGGCACTGTGACATTCCCCGCAGTCCTCTCAGGCCCCGGCTAGGAAGCACCTTTCTTTCTCCTCTTACCACTTGAGGATCCCAGCATGGATAACATTAAAATTGGAAGAAGTGATTGTGCTCTTGTAAAAATGCATAAAAATGCGACTCATCTCCCCCAACTAACTCACTTCTCTCCTGCCTCTTCTCAAATCTGTAAGATCTCATCTTGCCTATACATAATTTGTAGCATTGGAAACATATTGCAGGGCATGCAAGATAGCGTCAGAAATAGCCTTAAAAGAAAGCAACTAGTAATAAAAATTTAACAATGCTTAAACAGAGTTGCCCACTAACTCATAAAAATAATTTTGAAGAAGGCAACCTATAAACATTTGCCTTTTCCCTTGCTATGTACATGCAAAAAAAAAAAAAAAAAAAAAAAAGAAAGAAAGAAAGAAAGAAAAAAGAAAAAAAATGTCTGCATCTCCAGTCTTCAGGTGTCAGGTGAAATTCTGAAAAGGTGCTGGAGAGAGAGAGAAGTTTACCTGAATAGCTGGACAACCCTTAACATTTATATCAAACCTCTTTAGAGATTCAGCCAGGCAGTCCTCAGGAAGATGGTGGCAAGCAGATGAATTTAAAAAATTTCCTTAGGGGATTTCTTTTCTACCTCGCCTGGATCACACATCCTATTTGATTATACTAAATTGTACTGGGTGTTCACCCTTTGAGGACTGATGCTGCTAAGACATAGTGGAATGGACTTTTAAAAATGGGCTTTCATCATGAGAGGTTCACTAAACTGATTTGTGTGGCAGGTGTCATTGCCTAAGGTCCTTTAAATCACCTTCAATAGGTGGCCAGATGGCTATTGAGAGTAGCACAGACTCTGCTCCCAGGCCAAGGTCTGGCTTCTGACTCTTCCCTCGACTCTGAGAGGAAAAAAGAGGTTAGCAACTGGCAAGCTGTCTTGTCTTCCAGCCATAAAACTGAGTTATATGACTATACCAGGCTGTTAGGACTGTTAATTAACTCATTCACTAACAGGGTGGTAACACACACACACACACACACACACACACACACACACATATATATATATTTTTTTGCAGAGAATAAAAGTGTTTCTCTTGAATTGTCTTTATCTTTAATTTTTTAAATGAATTAGTGACAGAGATCATACTGTTTGTTTTATATTTGTTATAGACCTATGTTCTTAAGAATCTATTCCTAAGATTACTATTATTGCTAATAATTCAGGTGGAAAATACAAACGGATGGTATTTGTTTGGGTTCAAAGAAGATAAAATGTTCAAACATGGGAACCCAAGCTGAACTCCAGGCTGGGCAGATGAAAGGTATGAGGCAGGCAAAATGAAAGCCCATCCTATCCTTTTTGCTCAACAGTGACACATGGGCATAACAGAGGGAGAAAAAGTACAAATCAATGATTTGCACTTTCTTACAACGGATAATGAAGCTTAGCCTTAAATCCTTGCAACCTTTTTACGAACAGATATGATGCCTAATATACCTGGCATCACCTTTATTTGATCATTATCTGAATAAGAAATTTCAAATATGTGCATTTACTCCACATATTTGTGAAGCTATTTATTTTCCCTTGGAATTAAGTTCTACATTTACTGTTATATTATGAATTACCTGCAGATTGTTTTTGTTCCCAATTTGTTATTCATATTTCATTTTTATTAGCTAGCAGACTTTTAACTTCAGTTATTTTAAATTTCAGAGCATACAAATTGAATCTGTATTTTACTATGTGTGAGAGAGGCTAGACCCTGGCATTTATTCATATTTGAGGAGAGGTGAGTTAACTGTATTTTTATCAAAAATCTCTATCAACTTAGTTTAAATTTGTCTGTCTATTGATCTGTAAGCTACCTGGTCTTATCACTTCCTGGGAAATGAGTGGATTATAGGCATAAGCAATCACCTTACCATTCCTCAATTATTGTATCAAAATTGAAATATCAAGCAATAACAGTTCAAGCAACAACAATGCGAAAAAATAGATTGTTACAAATCCTAAGATGGTTTAGTACCATAGTTTTTTTCCAGTGAAAATTAATCTCTACTTGCAGTTTTTCCTATTTTGCTTTCATGGACCCAGAGAAAAGAGACTGAGCTCTTAGGCCATATGGAGAAATATTAAAGTATTCCCTCTTTATTGTTTATCTATCTACCCCCAACTGGTCCTAGACCTGGATAGAGGTTTTTATTTCAAGCAGGAATTCAGGGGTGAGTTTTATACTAACTCTCAAAATGAATTGAAACTCACAACAAACATCTATAAATTTAACTCATGGATGAATAAATTTTAAAATGTTACAGGTTTATGGAAAATATTCTTAGCATACACATAAAAAGATAGACAACACTGTAAAAATGTGAAGGAGAATCTATTTCCTTAGTTATATTTAATAAATTAAATAACATAAATTCTAGGAATAGTTATTTTAAAAAACTGAACAAGACATGATAAAAAAATTCAAGGATTATAATATGAAATTTGAAATAGACCATATAAAATTAGCATTCAAAACAGTAAAAAGTAATAGGCAATAGACATGATCTGAAGTCATACAGAAGATAATTGTAAAAATATCCAGAAAATGATTAAAATACCAATCCAGTTTTTAACAGAACTATAAAAATAACCCTAAACTTTATATGAAACAAAAAAAAGACACTAATCTCTGCAATCTTGAGAAAGAAGAGTAACATTGGAGAGCTCATGCTGCCTGATACCAAACTATATTACAATGAAACGGTAATCAAAATGCCATGGTACAGACATAATGACAGACATATGAAACAATGGAGCAGAGTAGACAGAAATAATTCCATGCTGGTGTGGTTCATTAAACTATTAGAAATGATACAAAGATATACAATGGGGTAAAGACAGATTTTCAATAAACTGGACAGATACATATTTAAAAACCTCCAGCAAGGAAAACAAATGAAACAATAAACAAATGGGACTACATCAAACTAAAAGGTTTTGCACAGCAGAAGAAACCATCAACAGAATGAAAAAACAACCCAGTAAATGAAAGAACATATTTGCCAATGGTATATCTGATAAGGAGTTAACATCTAAAGTTTATAAAGAACTCATACAACTCAATACCAACAAAAACAACAATGCAGTGTAAAAAATGGGCACTTAAATAGACACTTGTCCAAAGAGGAGGACATACATATGGTTGATTGACCTATGAAAATATGTTCAACATCATTAACCAATTCAGAAATGTAAATTAAAACCACAGTAAGATATCACTTCACCTCTATCAGAATGGCTATCATCAATAAATTAGCAAACAAGTATTTCCAAAGATGCAGAGAAAAGGGAATCTTTGTGCATTGTTGGTAGGATTGTAAATTCATGTACTCACTATGGAAACTATTATGGAGGTTCCTCAAAATTTTTAAAAATACATTTACTTTATGACTCAGAGATTCCACTCAGGGTATTTATCCCCAAAATTCAAAACAATGATTTGAAAAGCTATATGCACCCCTATGTTTATTGCAACATTATTTATAATAGCCAAGGTATGGAAGCCACCTTAACTTCCATCAGTAAGCAATTGGATAAAGAAACATAGATGAACCAGGAGGGTATTATGCTAAGTGAAATAAGTCAGACAGAGAAAGACAAATATCATATAATTTCACCTACATGTGTAACTGAAAGAACAAAATAAATGAACAAGCAAAACAGAAACAGATTCATAGATATAGAAAATAACAGATGGTTCCCAGATGCAGGAGGTTTGGGAGGCTGGTGAAAAAAAATGAAGAGATTAACAAGTGCAAGTTGGTAGTTACAAAGTAGTCACAGAGATAAAGTATAGCATAAGGAATATAGTCAACAATATTGTAATAACTATGTATGGTGCCAGGTGGGTACTGGGAATATTAAGGGGATACTCTGTAAAATATATGATTGTCTAAACACCCTGTTAATACAGTTAAAACTAATATAAAATAATATTTATCAACTGCAATTGAAAAAAAAAATTAAACTATCCAGAAAAAGGATCCATAAAATTGTGAGTAAATATGACCACAGTGAGGGATAGAATATGGAGTGCTGCTTTATGAATAACCAAAGTCTGTAAGTAATAATGAGCATAGTTAGATTCAATAATGAGTTAAAGAGTAGGACAAAAAAAAAAACTCATCAACTTTTCAGAACTAAAGATGTTTAAATTGGATATAATAGATCTCATTGAATTCTATAAATACCAATAAATAGAAATTAACATAAAAACATACCTACTTATTAAAACAAATAAAAATTATGCATATGGCCAGTTTAATAAGATAACTAGTTCTACAAATCAGGAAAAAAAATCTTTCCTCTCGAGCTTGTTTTCATTCCTTAGAGGTAAGCAGTTGAAACTACTGACAGTTTTTCACTACATTCCAAATATCTAAATATGTAAGTTCTAAATTTAATACTTTACTACTATTTTTGTGGTCTTTTTTCAATGTAAAATATTATCTATTTGACATTTTTGTCATGAAAAGTAAAGATGGAGCTATTCTAATTCTATTTAACACATTCTCACTTACCTCCATTCTCTTCCTTCTCATAAAATAGTTATAATTTGGAGTTAGATCAATGTATGGTATTTTTAATTTCCAATTATTTATATTAGGCCACTTCATTGTGCACTCAGGAAGTTTTTAACATCTGCTTTTCATTCTCAGTGTTCTTAATAAAAAGATGACATCAATAAAACTGAGTCCCCTCCCATCACCTCCATTTATTGCTCTGAGCCACCTGTGGGTCTATTCAATTTCGAGTCTATGATACTTTTAGTTTTTGCTCTATTCTTTTAAGAATTCTATTTTTAGGACATTGGGTGCCATGGACCGATTCTCAATTTTCTTTAGTTTTTCACTCCTGTTTTTTCCCTTTCTTGGTCTTTTGGTCATACCTTCTAAGAGATTTTTGCCAATGTTTCACTTCAATAGTCTATCTCTTTTTCATAGATATAACTGGTGTTTTTGTTTTCTTATTTTTACTTTCAAGAGCTTTTGTTGTTGTTCTTTGAATATTTCTTTTTAATAGTCTCCTGTTCTTATTTCATTTATACATAGCATTGTCTCATTCTTTGGTTTTCTACATTAAAATCTTTTTCACACCAAAATTATCTTCTTTGTTTTATTTCATCTGGGTGAATAATTTTCTAGTTGGACTGTTTCTCAAATTTCTCATGGAGTGTCAGCTTAGATACTAAAACAGACTAAAAGGAGATTGCTATTTGATATCCAGGATTTCATCTTATTGGCTCTTTTTGTCATGGCATATTTTCCCTAAACTGTGTTTCATGTCTTCAAGTCTAGAATATCTTTGGTTTACTCTTATTATAAAGTATATATGCAGAATTACATGGGGTGGGAGATGAGCAAACATTAGGTACCTTTTTAGGAAAGAAATGGTGAATTTGAAATTTTTATAAAGTTAGACTTTCAATCAATGTACCTATTTCCAGCTCTAGGTATTATCTTTTCACTGAAGTTGGTACCTTCATTCTTTAAACTTTCTGATGGTCTCTGTGTTTCTAATTGTGTCTCTTTAGATCCATCTTCTTGTTACCACCTAGGTATCAGGTTCCTCTGTTCTGATAAATCATATACTTGGAATCTCCCTGTTTTGCAGTTCCCAATCTAATTATTCATGTGGGTCTATGACCACAACTTCACCATTTATTTATCGTTTTTAGTGTCAGTTTAGTAGGGGTTTGGAGGAAATGGTGATAAAAAAATCAGTTCTTAGAAACTTAAATGTTTTAACTTAAAAAGAAAAATAGAATCCTACAATTACTGGCCTATGGAGGACAGGGGGGAAAATAGATTACTTTTAGAGTAAAAACTCTTGAAAGCTTTGGATTTGTATTCTCTAATTTCAGCTTACTTTGGTTCTGTACTGTCTGAAGGTTTCTTTAACCCTTTACTTTTCACCTTTGCTTCTTAGATATGCCAATCTTTCTCTAAATTTCCTGATTAAAGGACTCTCAAGTGAGATCCTTGATTTCCGGTTAGGCCACATTTATGAATTACTAATGAAAGCTCTTTGCCACAAAATAACTTTAACAGGCAGGGTCTGACATTTTGTTCTTTAATAATGGAATATAAACTCTGTGTCAGAAGGCTTTAAAAATATCACAAACCCTTATTAAAATGTAAATGTCTATGATAGGATAACCTGCCAAGCTATTAGCAATTACTATGGCAGTTACTATTCCCTCAGCCCAGAGCCTGAGGGAAGTACAGCTGATCACATATACTGATCTTTAACATTTCAGAAATTTTAATTTTTGGTTTTTATTGGGGCATTTATTTTATAACAATGCTTCAATGTTAGCTATAGCTTTCTGCTTCAATGGAATGCCAAAATATGGCTTCAGACATGAGTTTTTCTTTTGTAGCCATTTTCTTTTGCTTTTGTAATTTTTTCCTACCCATTTAAAGTTTACTTGGACATTTTAAAAATTTATATTGACTTGAAAACCATTTTAGACATAATTGTTCCTATTTTCCCTTTTAAACAGCAGTTGCTTATGAGTGAGCTGTCTTATTAGATCATGATCTACTCAGTCACTCTATTTTCTGTTCCCTAATCAACATTTCATAGATGAGTCACATACATTAAGTAATACAGGTTGTTTAAGAAACAGCACACTGAACTCTGTGAGCGCTTTTATTTATTCGTAAATAATATCATGTTATAATATACGCATTACAGAAAGAGAATGAGGAAAGACCAGCTTAAAGTAATCACTTCAACAAAGTGCTAATTTAAAATATTAGCTACCAAATTTTCAATCCAGTCAAAAATTGTTTCAAATGTAAAAATTCTGCATATGAATAGTAAAAATCCCTAAAGTAATTTTCATTAGTTTGTAAGGATACAGATAGCCTTTAAGGTGTAATTTTCTATTATATACTCACATGCATCAAGTAGTATTTTTTCTGATAGAGTCAGATATGTCCTCCTTGGACAAGGGCAAACTACTATGCTTGTCATTTAACTGCAAATATCTTTGCAATGATCTTCATGTTTTATAAAAACAGTTTTTAAGTAAAACATACTTTCTAACCATTCAAAAAAGAGAAGGAAAGTGATTGAAAAAATGAAGACATTAATCTACCATCAGCTACTACCACACTCTTAGAATTTAAAAACTGTGTAATCATCAATATAAAATATTTATTTTTATAATAAGCTTTCCCTTTATCCTCACCCTATAGTTAGCTAGTACTTTGTTACCCCCTTGACATCTTTCACAATCCTAATCAAGACCTCTTCATGTCTATTATCACTTTTCTGTGCAAGTGTACACAATCAGAATTCATTTTATCTCTTTTCAATAAACTTAAAAAGCTTAAAAATATGTTCAGAAGGAAATTCTGCTTTTTTTCCTTTAAATTAGAAATACATCATTTCCTGAGGATGGTCTGGTATGTGTGTTGTATGGTATGTATGTGTTTTAATTAAATGGAAGAAAGAATGCCTGATGTTCAGAAAACTGTGATTATTTAATAAGGAAAACTAAAGATAGCTTTAAATGATAGTATGACTTTAATAATTGGCTTATATTTTTAAAAGTCTAAATGAATCAATTTTGAGAAGTTATATCAGAATTTTAAAATACGATCGTTTAGTTAATATTTTCTATGTGTATAATGTAAAAGTGAATCACTAAATTACTTGTCTATACCTAAGCACATGTGACATTAAAAATAAGCAGATAGCATGCATTCTACAATAGTTTCTATATACAGCAAATGAATAGTTTTGTTAATTGTTCATGCCCAAATTCCTTTCTTCTCTTATTCAAGTTTACCTGATCAAACCCAGGAAATACCAAATATATAAGACAGAGCTATTTTCAATTATGATCATCAAAACATTAATGATCACACAAAGGACTCACCTCAAGCACCCAACTTGGGTGATAGGGAGGCTAAGCCACTGGACCCTAAAAGACACCTACTACCTTAGGCCATAATATCAAGATACAGAGTCAAGTTGTTCTACTTAATACAAAAACAAACCCAAGGAGGTTGCCAAATTGAAGAGGCAAAGAAATATGGCCCATATGGAAGAACAGGATAATACCTAATGGAGATAGCCAATCTATCTGATACAGAGTTCAAAAACAGGGGTGATCAAGATGCTCAGAGGAATGATTTAGTGCAGCCACAAAATAAAGGAATAAGTGAAGGTTGTACAAAGTGAAATAAATAAAATATACAGGGATCCAACAGTGATAGTAAGGAAACTGGGATTCAAATCAATGATTCCGAACAAAAGGAAGAAATGAACATTCACCTGGAACAGAAAGAAACAAGAATTGAAAAAAACAAAAACAAAAAATGAGGAATGAATTAGGAAACTCTGGGACTTTAAACGTACCAACGTCCAAGTCATAGGGGTTCCAGAGGATAAGAGAATAGGAAAAAATTGAAAACTTATTTGAAAGAAATAATGAAAGAAACTTTCCCTAATTTGACAAAGGAAATAAACATACAAGTCCAGGAAACATAGAGATTCCCAAACAAGTTGGACCCAAAGAGGACCACACCAAGATACATCATAATTAAAATGCCAAAGTGTAAAGATAAAGAGAGAATCTTAAAAGCAGCAAGAGAAAAACAGAGAGTTACCTACAGGGAAGTTCCCATAAGACTCAGCTGATTTCTCAAAAATTTTTGCAGATCAGAAGGACTGCTAAGAAGTATTCAAAGTGATGAAAAGCAAGGACCTACAACCAAAATTACTCTACTCAGAAAAGTTATCATTTAGAATGGAAGTGCAGATAAAATGCTTCCCAGGCAAGGTAAAGCTAAGAGTTCACCATCACCAAGTCATTAGTATATGAAATGTTAAAGGGACTTATTTAAGAAAAATAAGAAAATCAAATCTATGAACATTAAAATGACAATAAACTCATAACTAGCAACAACTGATTCTACAGAACAAAAACAAACTAAGCCAACAACCAGGACAGGAACAGAATCATAGGTATGGAGATTATTTGGAGGGTTTTCAGCTAGGAGGATGAAGGGGAAGAGAGGGAGATATGGTGTATTGATCAAGAAGCATAATTGTAAGAATAATATATACAGGAATGTCTTAAGAATAGAAAAGGGAAGAGTGAAGCCAGAGAACTTACATGCATGACCCATGTAGATGAACTAAGTTAAGGGTGGGGGAGGAATTGCTGGAGGGAAGGGGAGCACTGGGTGGAAGAGGGCAAAAAGCAAAAGAATGGGGACAACTGTAGCAGCATAATCAATAAAATATACTTTAAATTGAAAAAGAAGAAAAAGAGAAGGAATTACCTGTATTTCCAACTTACCATCTTTATTGAAGCCTACTTTGAGACTAGGGCAATATCTTCTACATTTTTGAAATCTCAAACTAAGCCTATTAAAAGTTCATAAGAGTCTTTTTTTCTGGAAAATATTAGTTGCTTAACTAATCAAAATATTAATGTAAGTAGCACCTCAGTTTATTTAGCTGTTGATGAACATTGATCTAAAAGAATTAATTGGAAAGGCCTATGGGATTAGTTACCTCAATTATGACTTAATGCAGTTAATGCTTAATTTTATGTTCACATTGACATATGTAATAAACTTGTTACACTTCATAAAGCATAGTATCACCCATAAGACATATATATATATATTACATATATACTGCTATATGGATGAGGTCTGTCCCGAAATAATAATAATAAATGCATGATTAGCTAATAAAAACATCTAGACTTCATAGTAAATTGAAGTCTACTTTGTAATATGGAAATAACATCAAATATTTCCCTTGCCTCTTGCAAGACTGGTAATCTTCCGTAGATAAAATGCTACATATAAAGACAGTCTAAAACATGGAAAATTTAAAATATCATTAAATATGTTATTTTTATAAGCAATATGCCAAGCTAAATATACATTAAAACATATTTTAATAAAAATTAATATATTAAAATACAGGTCCCTGTCAAGATGATGGTATATTTAAATGCATATTCAGAGACTCCCACAACCACATCACAAATCACAAGTAAATTACCAAAATATCTTCATTCAGAATTCATAAAATCTAGCTGAACGGAAGTCCTATAACTAAGGACATAAAGAAAAAACCACATTAAAACTGGTAGGAAGCATAAAGACACAGAAAGGGGTAATCCCGCATCCACATGTGTCCATGTGTCATTAAAATTGGGAGGGATATAATGTTGGCTATGGAGGTCCATCCTAAAGAGAGGGGTGATGGATGGGGTCCTAGCCCCATACCAGGTAACCCAGCCCAAGGTTCTAGTGCTAGGAACAGAATTTCATATAATTTCTGGCTGTGAAAATCGGCAAGGATGGTGGCTAAGTGAAACAAATGGCTTCTGGAGTCTTAGGCATTCCTCTTAAAGGGCCCTGTGCATGGACTTACTTGAACTCACTCACTCTGAGCTCCAGAGCTGGGGAAGCAGCTTAAAAGGCACCAGGGACAATGGGGAGGAACTGAATTGTCCAGCAAGGCCTGGAGGGACAGCTTTCTCCCAGAGGAACTGCCAGAAACAATGGCTGAGGCTATTGTTTCTTTGTTGAGTCTTCTTCCATGGAACAAGAGGTGGGTACCATATCTGAGCCTCTGTCAACCTGGCTAACACTGTTTGCCTTGCCTTGGTGATTTCCTGGGACTCTGCCCCACCCAATTTTAGGTCCCACCCAGACTGTTTCTAGTGGCTTTTCCATAAGGAAAGCCCATCTTGGCTAATGCTTCAGACTTTCCTAAAACATCTTAAGCCAGTAGCCTCTGGCCTCTGCATGCCCCACACCTCTTGCTAAGTGGCCTCAGTCATTGTACTAGTGGCAGCCAGCCTTGGTTCACAGCTTGGCCTGACCTGGGCTCCTCCAAGTCCAGAACAAATGGCAACCATCTGCAGATTTGTAGCTCATGCTGGGTGGTCTCAAGCAGGGTGCTCAACTGAGAATTTCAGGCCACATCAGATTACAACCTAGACATTTGCATGAATAATACTCTCAAGAGTATTACTGGAGTGAACATAAAAGCTACTGAAATGAGTTTTGCTCCATGGGGTAGGCCCTTGCACAGTAGCTGCTCCTCTATTGTTGCAATTGGACCTTGAAGCCAATTGGCCTGAGAATCAATCCCTTTCACTGATGTGCCAAAAGCAAGCAAAGTTCAACTACAATTGGAAAGTGCATGCAGCTGGCATGGGGCACAGTTAGAGCACTCAGCCCAAAGGACCAGGCAAGCTGTGCCATTGGGCCCTATAAAACACCTACTACATAAGGTCTCTCACCAAGACTGGGATGCTCAGAAGTTCCACCTAATGCATAGAAACAAACACAGAGAAACAACCAAAATGAAAAAAGAAAGGAACAGTTTCCAAATGAAAGGATAAAAACCCCAAAAACCAAACAAACAAAAAACAAAAAATGTAAATTAAATGGAGGTATGTAAACATATAGATACAGAGTTCAAAACACTGGTTAGAATAATGCTCAAGTAACTTAGGGAGAACATCAGCAACGTAAAAAGGACATGGAAACCATTACAAAGAACCAGTTATAGATAAAGTGTATATTAATTGAAGTGAATATAAACTACAGGGAATCAACATTGGAATTGATGAAGCAAATAATCTAATCCGTGATTTGGAAGGTAAGGAAGCAGAAAACACCCAATCAAGACAGCAAAAAGGAAAGAAAATTAAAAAAAAAAAAAAAAAAAAAACAGGTCTAAGGAGCTTCTGGGGCAACTTTCAGTGTACTAATAGATTATGAGGTGCCAGAAGTAGAAGAAAGAGCAAGAGATTGAAAACAAAAAAAATGATAGAAAACTTCCCTAACCTGGTAAAGAAAATATGCAACTCCAGAAATTGCAGAAAATCTCAAACAGAATTCATTCAAATAGGCCCATACCAAAACACATCATAACTGAAATGTTGAAAACATAGAACCTTAAGAGCAGCAAGAGAAAAGCAGTTATCTACAAGGGAGCTCTTATAAGATTTTCAGCTGATTTCTTAACAAAAACTCTTCATGCTGGAAGGGATTGGCACAGGGTATTCAAAGATATGAAAAGTAGAAACCTACAATTAAGATTAAACTACCCAGAAAGGTATCATTTAGAATTAAATGGCAGATAAAAAACTTTCCAGAGAAGAAAAAGCTGAAGGAGTTTATCACCATCAAATCAGTTTTATAAGAAATATTAAAGGGTTTCTTAAGGAAAAAAGATAAAAATATGAAAAATAAAATGGCAATAAATGTATACCTATCAACAAGTACTTTAAAAGCAAATGGATGAAATGTTCTAATCAAAAGAGATCTGGTGACTGAATGAATGGATAACAAAACAAGATCCTTAAATATGCTATCTACAAAAGACTCACTTCAGATGGAAAAACTTGAATAGCCCTGGCTGGTGGTATAGTGGGTAAGGCACCATCCTGCAAACCCAAAGGTTGCTGGTTCGATTCCCCAGCCAGGGCACATAAACAGGTTGCAAGCCAGGTCTCCAGCAAGGTCTGTAACTGGAGGCAGGTGAAAGGCAATCATACATTGATGTCTCTCTCCCTCTCTGCCTCCCTCCTTTCCCCTCTCTCTAAAAATAATAAGTAAAATCTTTTTTTTAAAAAGAAATACTTGAATAGACATTTCTCTAAAAAGGATATACAGATGGCAAATAGACATACAAAAAGATGTTTAATGTCACTAATAATAAGAGAAATACAAACTGAAATCACAATGAGATTATTACCAGTCAGAAAAGCTATCACCAATGAAACAACAAACAACAAATTTGAAGATGTTGAAAAAGTGAACTTTTATGCACTGTTGGTGGGAATGAAGATTGGTGCAGCTGCTATAGAAAACAATATGGAATTCCTCAAAAACTTAAAAATGAAACTGCCTTATAACTCTGTGTTTTCATTTCTGGGTATATATTCAAAGAAACCCAAATCACTAATTTGAAAAAATATATGTGCCTCTATATTTATTACAGACTTATTTATAATAGCCAAGCTATGAAAGCAACCCAGGTGCCCATCAAAAGATTAGTGGATACATGGATACAGTAGTTGTGGTATGTATATATAATGGATTATTACTCAGTGATTGAAATTAAAAATTTTATCACTTGCAACAGCATGGGTCAACCTAGAGAGTATTAAGTGAAATGGTCAGTCATAACCTAATATAAACTAATAAAATATAGCTATTAATAATCTACTTTGAAAGAAGAAAATTCAAAATGTTGATTTCTTAATCACATAGCTTTTGAAATTCACTAACTTGTAGGGTGTTTTTGGTATAAGAAAAACTGTATTCAATATGTTTATAAGAAAAACAAATCGTGGTAAACATTAAAAAATACTCAATATTTTTATTTGTAAGAACTAATTGATTTAATAAGCAATGTCTAGAAAACCCTTTAATAGCTTCACTGAATTTTGATTAGAAGAGAGGAGGTATTTAACTTGCTTTCTTCATCTCGTGCCCAGAGTTTAATTAACTACTATCTTCTATGTTTTGACAGATGGAGATTCTGATGTGGTTAAGTGGATTTTATTTGTTATTAATGTATGCCTACTCATCTTCATTCTATAAGTACCTGTTTATTATGCATTGTTCTAACATGAGAGATTTTTTTCAGTTCTTAAATAGGAATGCACAAAAGAAGCTCCATTTCAACATATCCTGTCTAGCATGTCACTCTGGCTTTGCTTTTGGTGTTCTATCCGCAGATGAAGTCTTATTTTTGAATTACAGCCTCCATTTGTTTGATTTCTGTACTTATATTCCATTTTCCCCTGCTAGTGTTTGGAATTCAGACACCCTAAGTTTGTAAGTACATTTTGGGTCATTGATCAAACTGATGAATCTCCTTGATGCTCATCTGGACCCAGACAGGTCACCTGCCCATCTAGGCATTTGTTAAGTCATCCCCTTTCTTGAATCTCCACTAATTGCCTGTCTTGTTTTGCCTGAATTGGCATTCCAGATGCTGGCCTTTTCTTCAACCTTGCTTTTTTTTTTTTATTTGTGACTCATACCTAAGTGTCATACTCAGTATTAGAGATTATTTTATTTATTTCTCATGAAATTTGCCCTGCATGACTCCAGTGATCACAAGCACAATATCTACTAAGAAACTCAATTTGATTTTAATTACACATGTTGTTGAAAACTTCATTCTTATTTTGAGTCAAAATTCACCTTCCTATATTTTCCTCAGTTGGCCTCACTAATAAGAGCATAATGCTTGAGTATTATAGACAATATATGTTAGCTGTTTTGATTATTTATAATTCATGGTTTTCAATTGAAAGATGTTTTTCTTCATGGAAAAAGATAGAGAAGGAAAAAAAAGATGTAAGTTACTCAGAAAGTGTAAGTAACTTGTCAAAAATTACAGTTAAATTGTAATTCAATATTATTGTAAGCTGTCTCATTTTATCTTCCTGATTTTTATTTTACCCAATCACTCTTTGTCTATGCATTCCCATGGTTATTGTCTGGACATTGACAAAAACTGCAACCTCTACATAATCTCAACTTCAATTAGCCACCCTGTAACCTTTACCTCCTGTCCCTATAATTAATTCCCTCTAGACCCAGACTCCAAAAATCCTTTTTCCCCATTTAACCATCAATAACTATCAATCCATTTATTCTACTTTTTTTGTTCTATGTTTTACTGCCTCTTAAACCAACTTAAAATTAATCATGGGTAATCATAATTACTTAAATCCTTTACCTCTCTTCAGTTTATCATATTCATGTGAGAAAGTTCTAACCTAGATTAAATCCAATTCCTCATTATTCTGAGACTATATTCACATAGCCGAATGTGGCTGACAAAAACTCACAGTGCTACCGACTTGTTTTCCTTTAATGGTGTCTAACTATGCCTAATTCTTTTTTCCTACTACCTTAGATTATTTTTAAATCTTTTATTCTTTCTTCTCAAATATACAACTTTTTCACATTCTCAGTTTTAGCAGATGACTTTAATGCTAGTTTTATCTAAAAATTTAAGATTTCAGAAAAGAACTTCCACAAGCTTCTATCACTATATTACCCATGCATGTGATTCTGTTTGAAAGTATTGCACTTTCTCTTTTGTTACAATGGGTGAGTTATTTGTACTCCTGGGTAAAGTTAAGTCCTCTATGTATACCCTAGATCCTATCTGCCCTTGGTTACTCAGAAACATATCCAGCATTCTCTTGTTTCCAGCACCACCATTTTCTCCTTTCTAGTGATCATTTATTAGCTAAAGGGCATGCTGTTATTTCTCTCATATACTATTATCTCTTGAAACCATTTTTGTTGAAGCTACTGCTTCATTTCTATTATTCGCTTTACAGAAAAACTCCTTGAAAGTGTCCTCTATCCTTCCTGCCTTCAATTTCTCTCCTTCTGTCCCTTTGAACACACTCAAATTAGGTTTTTACCCCTTCCTGTGAAACTGCTCTTGTAAAGGTCACCAATGGCCAATATGTTGTTAAATCCAATGGAAATTTCTCAGTCTTAATCTTACTTGATTTATAAATAGTACTTTACCTAGTTGATCACTCTTCCTTGAAATGTTTCAATACTTGGCATCTAAAACTACCACACTTGCTTAGTTTTTCTTCTGTCTTCCTAGTCACTCATTTCTGTTTCTTTGCTGGCTCCTTCTTATCTTATTCATCTCAATAAATTACAGTGTCCCTAGGCAGAGTTTATTACTTGGACCTCTTTTGTTTTTCTAGTTTCACTGACTAGGTGCTGACATTCTCTAGAGATGGCTTTAAATATCATTTAATACTAATAATTACCAAGTTATCCACATCCTTTTCTGTGAATTCCAGACCAACATATCTGTCTACTTAAAATGTTCACTTAGAAGTTTAACAATAATCATGTAAAAATTAACAAGTTAAAATCTAAGCTGTTCCCTATTCCTCCCAAGGTTCTTCTATCTATCTTCATCTCAGTAATGATAATTCTACTTTCTGGTTTCTAGAGCCTAAAAGCTTGATGTCATTGTTGATTCCTCCTTTCCCATCACACTTCATAATAGCTAGTCCTATTGGCTCTACCTTCAAAATATATCCTGAATTTGACCACATTTGACGAACACTTTTTGTCTGGCTTTTTGCCTTAGTTTCTTCATTGGCTTCTGTGTTTCTTCCTACTCCCATTCTTAACCAGCAATGAGAAAGAGCCTGTTAAAATGTAAGCCAGGTTATGTCATTTCTCTTTTCATTCAAAATGAAATTCTTACTACAATGTGCAAAATCTCATGTATGTATCTTTCTGGGTTAACTTCCTATTCTTTCTTTCTAGCCACATTGGTTTGTCACTATTCCTCAGACACTCTAAAGAGGCTGATTGCTCCTTGTAGGTTTGAGTTGCATTTCCCTAATAGCTAGTGAAATTAAGCCTCTTTTCATATAACTGATAGACATTTGTATGTCCTATTGGGAGAGGTGTCTGTTCAGATCCTCTGTCCATTTTTCAATTGGATTGTTTGTTTGCTATTGAGTTGTATAAGCTCTTTATATATTTGGGATATTAACCCCTTGTCTGGGCTATTTGCAAATGACATCTTCCATTCAGTTGGTTGCCTTTTTGTTGTCAGTTTATTTTGCTGTGCACTTTAGTTTGATATAACCTCATTCATTTATTTTTGCCTTTCCTTTCTTTGCCTGTGGGGTCAAAAATACAAGATACCACATCATGCCTGTTAGAATGGTTATTATCAACATGACAGGTAAAAACAAATGTTGAAGAGGTTGTCAAGGAAAAGGAACCCTAATGCACAGCTAGTGGAAACATAAGCTGGTACAACCACTATGGAAAACAGTATGGAGGTTCCTTAGAAATTAAAAATAGAGTTACAATATGACCCAGAATCTCTCTTCTTGGAATCTATCTGAAAAATTCAAAAACATGAATTTGCAAAAATACATGCACCCTCAGGTTTGTTAAGGATTATTCATAGTGACTGAAACATGGAGACAACAAATGTCCCCCTTGGTAGGTGACTGGATAAAGAGGATGTGGTACATATATACAATGGAATACTACTCGGTCATAAGAAAAATTAAATACTGCCATTTGCAACAACATGGATGGACCTTGAGAATATTATGCTAAGCAAAATAAGTCAGTTAGCAAAAGCTAAGACCCATATGCTTTCACTCATATGTGGAATATAATGAAACTGAAACTCAGAGACACAGATAGACAACAGTATGATAATTACTAGAGGAAAAGGGGTCAGGAGGTGATAGAGGGTGAAGGGGGCCAATATATTGTTATGGAGGATGACTTGACTTTGCGTGGGAGGCACCCACTGTGGTATGCAGATCATGTGTCATGGTGATATGCCCTTGAAGCCTGTATGGCTCAATTAACCAATGTCACCCCAACATATTTAATAATAAAGATAGGCATTGCATTTAGACATTAAAAAATAAGCTGTTTATTCACTTTCTTCGCTTTTTTTTTTTTTCCAATTTATGGCCCTTCTGTTTGAATACTCTCCCATAGGAATAAGTGCCTCACTTCCTTTAGACCTTCCTAAAAATTATCTCCACAGGTGACTCTACCTTCCTTCTAACACTTCATATCTGTTTTATGATTTATTTTTTCTTTGCTAAGCTATTACCTAAAACATCTTTTTTTATTGTCTATCTCTTCCATTTGAATGTAAACTCCATGAATATAGTGCTATATGTGTATGTGTGTGGTTTTGTATGTATGTGTGCTGTGATTACATTTATCCTGCATTTGTTAAATATAGAATAGTGCCTGGCACCTGGTGGGTGATCAGTAAATATTTGCTAAACAAATAAATACATAAAGGGGCAGCATTCAAACTTGGAATTATTTTGTTCCAAGAGCTTATGTAATTTCTATTAAGTTTTAGTTAGCAATAACATAAATAAATGTACTGTGTTGTGCCTTAGAAGGCATGCTGACATGGAGTTTACATTATTACTGGAGAGCAGATGAAGCCAACAGTAAATAGCAAAACTTGGCCTATAATTAATTGCTAATGGTGTGGTGCAGAATATAAATTCTAAGAAGGGGAAATGAATAAGATATAAAGGAATTCATTATTATTTCTAAAAGGTAGTGTGATTAAACTGGTTTAAGTGATGGGTGATGTTAACCAGATTAGGGGAACAACATATTGGTTAGATCAGAAGGACATTGTAGACCTAATTACAATAAATTATATGTAAATTGGGGAATAATTTATAATATTGTAGTGGTATCCCAAGAAAATATAGGAGAGTTGAAACTTTATGCAGTGGCAAATTGAAATTCAGAGTGTAATTATACATAGACCCAAAAGCTAACTATATTAATCAGGTTTCCTGATTATTCATATTTATAGTACTGAAATACTTTGATTATTTTTGTTATACATACAGCATAATTATCTTCCAAAATGTGTACACCACTCATTAAGCTTTTATTTTATAATCTTGCATTGATCTTGAGCTTTGTTTACGTCCTGATTTTTATCTAAACACAAATTCTTTAGTATTTTTATATGTTAATGTTTTTGCATTAGTACCTTCTGTACAGTGTCTAATTTATTTTGGCCTTTCATCTCATTACCAAGATATTAATGTTTTGTTTACAATGTATGGAAAAGCAAAGCAAATGACAAAAGCCTCCATGAGATTTTTTTTAAAAGGTTTTATTTATTATTTTTAGAGAGAGGGAAGGAAGAGAGGCAGAGAGGGAGAGAGACATCAATGTGTGATTGCCTTTCACCTGCTTCCAGCTACGGGCCTGGCTGGAGACCTGGCTTGCAACCTGGTTATGTGCCCTGGCTGGGAATTGAACCAGTGCCTTACCCAGTGTGCCACCAGCCAAGGCTCTATGAGATTTTTATAAGACAAAAGCATCACTAGCAATAAAAGAATTTATTATTCAGTTAAAGTTTGGTGCAGCTATTTTGAAAATGTTCAAAGGAAAGTAGATATGACAGTTTTACTTAAGGGTTACTTTATTTTATAAAAGAGATATTTTTCTTTCCTATTGTTAAGTTTTTAGTTTCCCATGTGTTTAGACTCTAGATAATCAATCACCTGTTACCTCATTGTCTTCTCTTGCAGCTCATAGGATGATGGAGGAACCAGCACACTGATGAAAATAACCTCACACCAAAAGAGACTGGTTAAAGGAAAACGGAGTGAAGACACATGTTCATCAAATTTGGAAATGTATGACAACAGTGAGCATTGTTGTGACAGAGGCTGGTCACAGTGGAAACTGGTGTTTTCTGAGGCCAGCTCACAGTTTCTATATCTCATCACTCATTGTTTCCAAGATAATAATGTAAAAATCATGTGTAAATGATATATAGAAACATAAAATAATCTTATAGTAAAAAATTAAAGTTATATCATACTTCAATGGTATTGGAAGGAGAGACAACAACAGGTTAACATTTAATTGATGAAAAGCACTCAAATAAATAAACATCCTAGAAAGAATAAAAATTTGGACAATCTTGCTAAATGATACACTGCATTTTGTTTTAGGATAATGGGTAAGTTGGACAGAATCACTGAAAATACCAAATGACATCCTTGGGAACAAACAGTAAGAAAAAGACAGAATTTGGCTAAAGATAAAATTAAAATAGAAGGAACTGACATAAATGTCCTTTAAATGATATAACTTATCCAGAGATGCTATGTCCAAATTGGAAGCTTAGGATACTGATTAGAAATGGGTCCAGCAGGTAATTGTTGTTGGCAGTCTTTATTGCACGAACTCTCAACTGAAGTGTCATTTGTCATTTGCTGAAGTTCCTACAATTCCTCTAATTCACTTTGAATTACATAAGCCACTGAAAAAAATGCAAGTAGTTTGTACTATGACTAAAACTATGCTATGGATAACAAAATGATCTTAGTAAGGTTGAATATAAAAATATTATATGCATTGGTGTCCTAGCAACATTGATTTTATTTATTTATGTATTTTTAAAAATAACAATGCTAAGCCCTGGCTGGTAGCACAGTGGATAAGGTGCCGGCCTCGAACCCAAAGGTTGCTGGTTCAATTCCCCAGCCAGGGCACATAACCAGGTTGCAAGCCAGGTCTCCAGCCAGGTCTGTAGCTGGAGGCAGGTGAAAGGCAACCATACATTGATGTTTCTCTTCCTCTCTGCCTCTCTCCCTTCCCCTCTCTCTCTCTCTGGAAAATAATAAATAAAATCTTTAAATAAAAAAGTTAAAAAAAAATAACAATGCTGATCTCACATAACCTTTCTGAGTTATTGTAAGAGTAGAGATTGCTCCCCTTCCTTAAAGTTTGCCCCTCCTGAAATCAGTTGTCTCCAGAGTGATCTTTTTTACTATCAATTTTTATAATTTATCACTTGCTCCCCATTAACATTAGAATGATGTGCAAATGTTTTTGAGTCTTATTTTACTTGGTCTAGGTGTAATCTCTTCAACTTCAGGTCTTATCCCCCAGACACTGGCTTCCTCCACTCACGCACTTACATTCTAGTTCCTTTCATTACAAACTTCCTTCAGTTTTTTGAATGTGTCATACTCTCCTACTAATTTTTCATGGGGAACAGAGGCATGCTTTCCCTGGCAATGCTTATAAGACACCCCTATCTCTTTGATGTGTGCACAAGGATAGTATCCTATTCCTTCCCCATTAGAGGCCTTTCCAAATGATCAAAAAATAAAAACTTGTTTAATTAATTTTATTTATCCCCCTAAACATAGCATTCTTAACATTTTTGATATAATGAACCTATTAGCATTCTGGTAAGGTTTGTAATTATCTTCTTAAAACAATGGTTTAAGTGCATTAAATTACTTGGGAGTAACAACAAAAATGAGTTATATTGAAATATAATTTCACTAAACATAAATTTACAATATATTATTATGCTTGCTTTTTATTAATGTATTAAGCAATAAAAGTTGGTGACATGCCAACAGCAAACAACTCAACTTAAAATTCATGACACACAATATGTTATTTTCACATATCCGCAACACTAAAGAATGGTATGAAATTATCTGTGATTTTAATGGTGACAAAGTCACAGAAACTGCCAATACCTCTGAAGCTTGTGGCCTATATTCATGTTCTAATTTAATGCTAAATTTTAGTTACAGATTGAGAACAATAAAGATTTAATCTTTTTTTTATACAAGTTTCTGACTCTCCTCCCCCATCCTAGATTAAGCCTCTGTATTAAAATGTCAACTCTATAAGAACAGACACCAGATCTATCTTGTTTATCACAAAATCCCCAATGTTTACTTTATAACCATATAACCATAACACTGTATACCAGCACCTATATATTCTGGGTGCTAGAGACAGAACTGTGGATAATAAAACAAAAGCCCTGTGTCATGGAGCTTTTATTCCAATGGGAGGGAAAAGCAGTGCTTAAGTAATCATAGGCACTCCTGTTGTTTGTGGAATTGAATATTCTTCTATTGATTTGTCCTCGTCTAAGATCTCCTAAGTGCCCTCAAACACCTGCAATAATAGTTCTTTTAAGAATCAGTTATTGAAGTTCTAAATTAATTGACTGACAAGAGATCGTTTAAAATACTAGGGGAGATTGTTATTAGCCATTAAGTAAACATTTTCAGCCTGGTTGGTGGCTCAGTGGATAGGCGCCGGCCTGTGAATCCAAAGGTCACTGGTTCAATTCCCAGCCAGGGCACATAACCAGGTTATAAGCCAGGTCTCCAGCCAGATCCACAGCTGGAGGCAGGTGAAAGGAAACCATACATTGATACTTCTCTTCCTCTATGCCTCTCTCCCTTCCTCTCTCTCTGGAAATAATAAAATCTTTAAAACAATTTTTAAATATATACATTTTCCTAACTGCCTGCTGCATGTAGGCTCCTTGATATACAGAATTTTAATTCCTACACCTCTTTGTCCTTATTAATACAATTCTTCTTTCATTGAGTTTTTATTACTTTTGGTAAACTTCTAACTTTTCAAGACAGAGATATCACTTTGAGAAGGTACCTCCCTGCTCCTCCCAACACACCTTCACCTCTATGGGTAGGAATTTTGTTTTGGCAAATCTCTGTTTTTTGAGAGCTGACAGACAGGAGTGAAGTTATCTATCTGTGTAGTCATATCTTCATTTGCCTTTCTCTAAACTCTGTGACTCTTTGTCTCTGCTAGAGCTACAATGGCCTCAGCCAAGCAAACACCTGGCTCTCTGAACTGAAACACTGCGTCCAAATTCCCATTGGGAAGGAAAACCTTACAAGAGGCTTCTAGGTCTGAGAACATCCACTTTTGCTTTACTGAGAATATTCAAAAGTCAATTTTAAGGGCTAGCAGAGTGCCTGCATTTTGGAGTTCTCAAAACCCTTCGAAAATGGCATTGTATGCACTTTTTGAGTTCCCTACAGTTGGATTCTATGGGACTAGCTCTCCCCAGGAGAATCAGCAGGAACTGTGTCTAGATACGGTGATCTTAACAGTCAACGCTTTATCTGCATTATCTGCCTTCTTATATTTACCTTGGAGGAAGTGGTAGGACAGGGTCTGTGTGGTATCTTGGTTACTGTCAATGTCTTTCAAATGAAGGGAAATGACACCGGCTTCAGGTATGCATTCAAGAGACTTTCTGGACCATACTTTCATCTTTTTTGTCTAACCTAGGGCCCCCATAGAGTTGTAACCTAGTTTTATAAACATCTCCAGGAGTTAGCAGTGCTGAGAATATGGTAGCTATCTATAAATGTTTCCTGAACTTAACCAAAGTGATTTTAATGAATTATGAGATTTATAAACCTATTGTCAAAAGAACTGGTTTTTCTGTGCACTTCTGAGGACTTTTCCTTAAATGAGAGGATGAAGGGGACCTTTGAGAGTCTGATATGACCTTGGCTGGATTGTTTCAAGTATTAATACTTCAATTTCTCTTGCAAATAAAAGAGATGACATCATATTGGACAAACTGGCTTAGACCAGACTACATGCCCTACTAGAACTTTAAATATCAATTTAGTCTCTATGTCCTGCTCTAGACTACAAACCATATGGAAGCTAGCATCTTAATCCATTAAATCATATTTGTTGAACAAAACAGTTTAGATAAGGATTTTAGTAAAAAAATAAAATTAAAACTGATAGTTCTAAAATAATTATATGTATAGCTTTAAGTGCCTTCCTCTTAATTATTAGAAGAACTAAGAAAATATTTTCAGCTATGCTAAACATAATTTTAAAAGTTTACATATTCAAAATATAGATAATGAATGCAAGATTATATTGGAGAGATTAAACATATACCCAAGTTACAATTATGACGTGTGTTAGTTTTCCATATGCAACATACATAATTTATTTTTGACAATATATCTCTAAAAATATTTATGACATAAATTACAAACATTATAATTGTAAGGTGTAATAATTTTATCTTTGATGTTAATGTCAAGTGTCTTTTCACTCATAGAAACTCTTTGAATAAATAAAATAAATTGCATATGTGACTATGTAATTCCCCTTGCGAATATGTTTAAATTATTTAAAAATAATTGAATTTATAGCTTTTGATATTGGTTTATTTCTTATTTATTGTTTGTTTACTTTTTTCATATTTTACATCCCAGTATTGACCTTCATCTTACATCTTATATTACAACTTAATATAAGGTTCAGCACTATTTTATTTCTGCTTTTTATATGAAGAGAACTGAATATAGTTTTGCTCTTTGGCATTCCTACCTTTTTTATAGTACCTTTAACATATGGCATTTATAAATAATATTTTAAAAGCACTCAACTACCTAAGGGGAAGTGATGCTGCTGTTTTAGTCTATTTTCATTTCAGCCAAAATTAGAGCAATTCCATGTGAATCAACTTTCTTACATAACATTCCTTGAGAATCTCCCCAGCTGTCTACATCTCCTATAGATCACATTGAGATAAGTTCTTTTACTAAGCTTTAAGGTTTTAGGTCATTGATGATATTGCTCACATGTAATTCATTTCAGAATGAAATTTCTAATTTTAATTTCAAATGGGTATGTAGCTGATAGCAAAATTCATATTACTGTACCATTTTTTGACATCTGGGTGTATCATTATCCTGCATTCTTTATGATAACAGATTCTATATAAGCTAAGCCATGAACAGTTAAAAGGAACACTGGGCAGCTAACAATACTAGGAACAAGTGTTTGTGCAGATACATGTTACAGGTATTTGAGAAGACTGGAAAGGACTAGGCACCCCAAAGCCCCCTAGTGATCGCGGAAGAAAAACAACTGCTAAGAATTCAGGAATGAAAGCGATGCACCTTCCCTTAGCAATGATGATGGTAGCTTCGTGTGTACATTGAAGCTGTAATATTTTTAACCTTTAAAATACAAATTAGAAAAAAGAATCTCGGGGTATTCTACAGAAGCAAAGTTTGTACTAAATGCACAAACAAAGCAGACCACACTTGGACCTGTTTTCATTGATATACATGAGCACATATCACATTTTTTCCTCTTTGACACTAGAAAAAATACCTTTAATTTGGCAACTGTCATTGGTTTGTAAGACAGCACTGTAATTCATGTCAACTATATTATTATTTTTTTGTTGGCTCAGCCAAACTGCCTCTGATATATCCTATACTAATGAGCCAACTTAGGAGAAAAACAACAAAACCGCACAACCCTTAGACATGATCAGCAAGATGGCCATCTGGGCTGGAAGCTCCCTCAGCACTTTCAGGGATGGAACAGTCAAGCTCATCATGCACTCAGTGGGAGGCGAACACTCGCAGAGGTCACCGGATCTGCTGACACACACACCAGGTGATGATGATAAACAGGGTAGAAGGCTGTCAATGTGAAGAGGGTTTTACAATGAACAGCCAAGGTTCTTTGGGGCAGAAAAGCATGCAAATGATCAAGCTGCATAAAAAGTGCATGGAAGTACATATGATTTCAAGTACAATGATAATCATGTTAACTTGCTTTTTCCATTTTAGCTTTTCTCACCCTTTTTGGATCTCAAGCCTCCCCACCACATGTTTTTTTTTGATACATCAAAGCATTAAATTTAAAGTGTTAGTAGTAGCATAATTCTCCTGTGTCTTGCAAATATGCAGTAAGGTCTCCAAAACTGCCGCATTTTTCAATTTATAGCATTACATCTAATCCTTTTAGTTTCCTGGCTTGAGAAAGAAAGGTGAAAAGTAATGGAAGAATGGTGTACAAGGTCATTAAGGCTGTATTAGGGATGCTTCATTTTTTTCCTAAATTATTTGTGCTTGACAGGGCAGTTTAAAACTGCCAAGAGAGCTATAGAGGTGGCATGTCATTTTCGCAGCATGGGAGAAAATAACTAAGTTCATAGATCACCTGCTACCTGGTATCTAAAGTTGAGGGTGGGCAATATGTGTGCCTCTAGGGCCTGATGGAGCTAAGAGAGTTTCTAGACAAAGCTTGGTAAATAGATTTGTCCCAGAATATTGGTGCTGAGTAACCAAAGCATGACACACACCCATGTGCATTGGCTTCTAAAAGGTAACAGATGTCTCTCTGACAGGTTATCTAGAGAAAAACAGTTTGTATAGTGCAAGGATATAAAAAAGGGAGACAGAATAAAGAAATTTGGAGAAGTTCCCACCCAGCCTGTGGTTCTTACCAATGCAGGTGGAAGGAAAGAATGGTTTATCTTTCCTCAGATTTTGTAGACAGTTCTGCATTTTGAATAGCTAATAGCATTTCATAGCTGTGTGAGAGTGATAGAAAAAAATTCTGCATTTTCCTCCTTCCTCGCAGAAGCATAAAGTCCCCTTGTGTGATTCAGACTGCCTTGGTCATCCATCAATGTTGCTGTCCACTCTGTTTTAAATAGGAGTGCTTCAGAAGAAGCGGCCTATTCTTCAAATTGACATTTAGGACTGTTAAGAATACCACAATGACTTCACTTAGCAATTTTATTTTTTATGCTGTTTCTTTTGGTTAGTAAAGTCACCCTGAACAACAATGAAATTAAAGGCATTCATTTAGAGAATATGCTTATGAAAGTTTCAATTTGACTTTAATTGGTCAGAATATTAACTTCTGTTTTTAAGTGATGTCAACAGAAAGAAGATAACAGAACTTGGATTGTTGGAATTGTAATGAGGAAGGGATATGCTTGACTAATAATTTCCCAGGTGAAAAAAACCAAGGCTGGAAGAGGTAGTACTTCATGGCTACAGGGCAAGTTAGGTAAGGGCCCTTCTACTACTGCACTGAGGCAGATCATGTTACAAGAACACTTTGGAAGAAGTAGGACAGACACCCAATCTCTGAACACTTGGAACATTTGTTTAAATATGCATTTTACTTGGCATACACATCTGCTACAATTGGTGTTATATTATTCATGTACCAGATGAATTCAGAGAAAAAATGGGGGCTTGAGTTGTCATGGACAGCTTCCTTAGCTGTCTGAGATCTAATATGAACCTTGAACCATTGGTAAGGCTCTATACTCAGTGGCCTTTTATAGGTGCAGTTCATTAGACTAGAAGCCTGTTACTATGTTTGTAGATCTATATTTCATCACATCAAGGAATTAACATCTTCATTTGTCTTGCATGACTTTTACACATTCTTGGTCTTTATCAATTTCATTTTATTAAATGAAGTTTATGTTTTTTGTTCTCCAAAATGCTTACTTTCAGTCAGATTTTATCTTCAGAATGAGATAGAACCCATTAAATGCCCTCACCTACCTCTGTGTACCTCTGTGTGGCTAGAAATGTTTAACTCCCCCATTTAATTGTAGACAACTTACTCCTAAGCACAAATTCTCTTTGGCTTGAGAATTTCAGCATTTATCATTCAATGTACTTAGCATAACCTTCATATAAAGACTGTCTAGTCTTTATATGAATATATTACTGTGAGAAATATGAGAAATTTCAAAATCTTTAATATATTGACCTTGTTTTTAATCCAACCAGTCCTGGAGATATTGATAAACAGTGGAAAGTCTTTCTTTTCTTTTTTGTTTTATGATTTATTTGCATGGATATTTTCAGTGGCTCTTTGAAGGTGATAGTGATGATGTAGACTACCTTAATTCTATTAATTTTAGAAACTTCACATAGAATTTAATGGGTTGGTTTAGAATATCATTCCATTTTTAAGTAAAACATTTTTTACTTTCTAAAATTATAGTTTTGGCAGGTAGTCATTCAACTTCAATTTTTTAAAAAAATTTATTTCATTATTTTTAGAAAGAGGGGAAGGGAGAGAGGCAGAAAGGGAGAGAGACATCAATGTATGGTTGCTTTTCACCTGCCTCCAGCCACAGACCTGCCTGGAGACCTGGTTTGCAATCTTGTTAAGTGCCCTGGCTGGGGAATCAAACCTGCGACCTTTGGGTTCGCAGGTCGGCTCCTTATCCACTGTGCTACCAGCCAGGAATTTTTTTTTTTAATGATTTTATTTATTATTTCCAGAGAGAGAGGAAGGGAGAGAGGCAGAGAGGGGAGAAACATTCATGTACGGTTGCCTTTCACTTACCTCCAGCCATGGACCTGGCTGGAAACCTGGCTTGCAACCTGGTTATGTGCCCTGGCTGGGAATTGAACCAGTGACCTTTGGGTTCACAGACCAGCACCTTGTTCACTGTGCTACCAGCCAGGGCCAATTTTAAAATCAAACATTGTTTTATTGTCAAGATGGTAGTTAGTACTATATTACTTGGCAAACAGACTTATTTCATGTACTTTTTTTTGATTTTGGAAAGAATTCCCTCTTTGTAATGGAAAATCAATCTATTCCAATTCATTAAATAGTAGCAGATCATAAGAAAGACATTCTATCCAGTGTTAATCCTAACAAAACACATAATGAAAATGAAAAAAACCCAAATTAAGGGCATTGTCACAAGACATCTTTTCATTTTATTAGTAGTACTTAAGCTACATTTTAAAATATTAAATTTGTGTGATAAACCATGCTATTTGCCTCATTCTACCAGTCTTCATCAGCTTTTTTATTTCTGAACTTGTAAAACAGCTTGATGTACAGAATTCTTCATCTTTTATAAACTGCATTATGTTGTTTATATAATATTTCCCTTGCTTTAGATTTCCCTAAACTCTTTGACAACAGGGACAATGTTTTGTGCTTTATGTATACTTCAGAGTGTCCAATATAGCACTACACAAACAATGGGGCTTTATGTACTTTTAATTGGTTGGGGAAAAATAATCACCATTGCCCATTTACAGAATAGAACTTAATATGATCATTTATTAATCATTTTGAGTATAAGCTTATCAGAGAGTCCAATGCCTTTATACACAGAATGTAGGTTTTGAAAAGTTATGAAATGAACTGAGGTCAATATTCAATATAACTGTCTTTGGCCTGTGTTGCCAATTAGAATTTAAAACATGCAGTGAGGAAAAGATTGCTTTTCAGCTGTGTTTTCTCAAAAGCTGGAGAGTCAGAAGCAATGCCTCTGTCTCCTTGGGGATGAGTTTTGGCTTCGATAGCTTTCTGTTTACTTCTTCAATGAAGGCGAGTTCTCTCTCTGTGAGAGGGGGTCCATTTCTCTTTCCTGAAAGTCCAAGATTCCCCATAACAGTGTGTTTATAGTCTAATTCACAGTGGAATTGCTAGTGGTTCAATTAAAACCACTGTTTTGTAGATTAAAGATTCTAACAGAGCTTCTCCTGCAGAGTAATAGCAACATTACTGTTAAGCTTACCTTATGAAGATGGAAAAGAACCTCATTTAATAAAAGACCTTGCCTGTGGGCAAGATTTTTTTCCCCCTACTGAATTAGGAGAGAAAAAGTGGAGTACTCCTCTTATCTTATTTATTGTGTAGTCCTCAGCCTCTAGCACATGAGACATTAGCAATGACCATATTTGGTTAAATGAATTAATGAATATTATATGCTGGTCTTGGAGTCTGTTTAATATGCTTTCACCTCAAAAATCATATGAGAAGAAATTCAAGCATAATAAATATAAATGCTTCACAAATTAACATGTTGAGAAGTAAAGTCAACATTGCTCCTATGATTAAATTTTTAATTTTGTTATAATCAATGAACCTAAAAATAAACAACAATTTATTGTCTCACTTCCATCATGATTTGACGTGAAAGATTATAATAAAAGATTCAACTCAATAATGTGATCTTAAGTGTCATAACTAAGGCATTTATATTTCAAGATAATATTATAAATTGCTGGTAAATAGGAAATATTTTATTCTAAGCATGAGCATTTTTATCCCAGACAAATGGATACCAGAAACAAGAGTTATTTCCTTTAGTTTCAGTCATTTGATTTGAGTGTTAGAATACAAACATATAACAACTATTAAGAAAAATTAGTTATCAGATATTAGATACAAAACAAATTACTTTTCATTGTCATATAACCTTAAAGACATGAGCATGACTTGATTTACATGTAAGTTTTTCATGGGAAGGACTACAATTTGAAAAATAGTGCATGTAAGATATATAAGAAATGGGGTTTCCTTAAAAAACTAAAAATGGAACTGCCTTTTGATCCAGCAATTCCACTACTTGGACTATACCCAAAGAATCCTGAAACACCAATTCATAAGAACCTATGCACACCTATGTTCATAGCGGCACTATTTACAATAGCCAAGTGCTGGAAACAGCCTAAGTGCCCATCAGTGGATGATTGGGTCAAAAAACTTTGGTACATTTACACAATGG